>WNWU01006105.1:0-10194 GCA_012654045.1 Ptyas mucosa | reverse complement strand
CCAGCATTGCTGTGATCTGTTTATTCTTCTCAAAATATTCCAATACAGCTGTAGATTGCCTCCTCATCGTCGCTCATCACTTAGTTAACTGGCATTAAACTGCTGTCTGCTTTTTTTCCCCCAAAAATTCAAAATCTTTAAACAGTTAAACAATATTTTTTAAGGACCATCATCTCATCAAGCAGGGTTATTTTCCATTTTTCCAGTCTTTCTTCTTTTCCTTTTTACGAACTTTCTTCTTAACTTTGATCCCTCTGCCTTTTTTAACTCCAGTAAAATTTTGCGGTTTTTGGGATTGAATATTATAAAATTTTTGCAGAAATGTAGCTTCTTCTGGAAACAGCTCTTTAAATGCAAATTGAGTTTTATAAAAAAAAATTCGTGTAACCAAAATTTCATCAGCTTCCAAAATTTCTTGCTCCTTGTTCTGCTCAGCATTCATCTTTCTCTCCTCAGTAAAAACTGCTATGATCTGTTGTTTTTTTTTACATCTCGCAACTCTTCATTCAATCCCCCACTGCTAGATTGCAACTCAGTATTTCCATGTATTTCATTGTTTCCAGCTTGAGAAGCTTGAAATATAGTATCAATTCTTTTCAATAAAGCAGAGGTAATTGAACTCAAAGCTTCCTCAAAATCAGACCATTGAGGGTTAATTAACCCTCCTTTGCTTTCTCTGCTTTCAAAAAGACCAGCCATCTTGCCCCCCTTCTTCCTTCCCTTCCAGGACAGAAAAAAAAGGGAAAAAAAAGAGTTTCAAGAAGAAAAAAAAAAGACCCTTTACAATTTGTAATTTGTATTGCTGCTTGAATTATTATTATTACATCCTTTCTTATTTCATCCACTTTTCAAAAAGGAGTTTTACGTTTCAAACAGGGGCTTGTCAATAATTACTTTTAACTTTCACTTCTTCACGCCCCGTTGAAACTCAAACGCCATCTTGCTTTCACTTTCCACTTAGGGAAAATCTTTTAAAGAAAGTAAATCCTTGGAGTTAAAAAAAAAGAAAAAAAAATACTTGCTGTTTCATTCGTGCAACTTGTGCTCCACCAGCTTGATTCAAGAAGTATTTGTTTAAAATTGGTTGCTGGGATGGTAACGACATCTAGCTCTGCAAAGCAGAGACATCCAGGGTCCGGAGTACTGACAGGCTTAACGGGGAGCTCTCATCTTCGAGCGCCAGATTATGGGTAAAATCTGGCACTCTCAGGGAGCTCTACCCCACCCGTCTACTCACTTTCCCCCCTCATACCAGGGGGAAAGTTTTCAAACCGCAAGACAGCCGATAGTCGCTGTTCTTGCGGTTCTACGAAGCCCTGGGCTGGCGCTTCAAAAAGAAGCGTCCGGCGATGTTGCAGTCCCACCGGAAGTCCTCGCTCCCTCTCTCTCCATTCTTTCTTTATCCATTCTTCTCTCTTCTTGATCTTTATCTTCTTTTTCTGTCCGCTGTTCCTCTTGCCTCTTGAGTTCCTGTCTACTCTCCTGCTCCTCCTCCAGTACGAAGTGCTGATCGAAAAAATCTGGTGCTTTTTCTAAGTTGTCAATTCTATATTTTTTGTCTTCCCAGGAGATTAGTAGGCCCTCTGGTATTAGCCAGCGGAATTTTATTTTAAATTTATTCAACTGGGCTGTTAGGAAGTTGTAGTTCCTTCTTTGGTCCCTTGTCCTTTTTGGTATCTGTTTGAGGGTTAAAATTTCTTTCCCCCTATACATGGTTATGTCCTCTCTCATCTTCCTATAGACCTCTTCTTTTATGGATTTTTTTGTGAACCTGATATGTATTTCCTTGGGTAACTTGTTTCTCCAAGCGTAGTTCGTATGAACTCTATAGATTTCATCTATTCCACTTTGTATCTCTTCTTTGTCCCTCTGGGTCACTTCTGAAAGTATCTCAAGTCATGATTTCTCCTAGGTCCTCTTCCTTTTGCTCTTCTACATTTTGAAACCTTAAATAGAAGGATGCCTTCTCCATCTCGAGATATGATAATGAGTCCTCCAGTTCCTTATTTGTGGCCGCTTGGTTGTATTCCATCCTCTCCATTCTCTTATCCGTATACTCTATTCTCCCCTCTACCTTATGAATCCTCTGCTTGTTTTTCTCTATGTTCTGTTGTATCTTTCCTATCTTCTCATCCATGTTCCTAATATTATCTTTTATATCCCCCACATCCATCCTAAGTTCCTCGTGGTTTTTCCTTGTCTCTTCATGATTGTGAACCATGGTCTCCTGCATTCTATTCATTCTTTCCTGGATCATCGTTAGTACGGAGTGGATGTTTTGCATGCTAAGAGTAGGGGTTGCCTTATCCTTTTCCATGGTTTCGACTGATTTTTGTTGTGCTGGAGAGGCTGTCAGTATCATCTGGTTTGGTGGTATTTTCTTGCTTGACTTAGTGATTGTTGTTGAGCCCGTGGTTGCCATTAGTATTTCTTGTGTTATCTTCTCCCAGAGTTTCATATACTGATTACTATTTGGGCTGTTATATCTCTATTGATCTTTATATTCAATTTATAACTTTCAGTAATCCCAAGGAAATAAACAACTAGAATAAATTTCCTTATCACAGTCACTGTCTATATATAAATTTATCTATAAATTCAATCTTTCACTTTTAAATATTTTGCAAAATTCATCAAATCTTAATGACTACTTAGCCTCTATTATTCACACACACACAAAAAAAAAACAAGGGGAGAGTGTAAGGGGAGGGGGTGAGAGAAAAGTCTAATGCTTCAGCAGTTCATCAATTGATTGTCCTTATAATTAATTAATAATTAATTACTTGCTATCTTATTTAAGTTTGTTATTAATTACTATTTATAGATATCAATTACCCTTAATTACAATCCTTAATTTACTTAATCTGTCTAATAAGAATCTTCAAATCTCCCTTTCTCTCCTCAAATTCCATCTCTCCTCTGTAGCAAACTATCCACAGTCCAAATTTTCTCCGGGTTTACTTTTTCCTTCTGGGTTTCCTCTGGATTTCCTCCGATTTCGCCGGTTGTTAATTTATGCGCTGTCACTGTCAAAATGGGTTCCGTCTCCAGTTAGTTTTCAGTTGCCGCTTGTTTAGCTATATTTCGCTTCTTAATTGGAGTTTACTTTCTCCCGCCTTTAATCCTCAAGTTATGGATTGTAAGTGTACCTTTTGCGTTCTTTTTTTCCTTCTGACCTTTCCACCGATGTCTTCTTTTATTTGATTTTTGCTTCCCATTTAGTCAGCTATCAATGTTTCTGGCCAGCCGGGATGGCTGGTTCTTCCTCGATCAGGATTAAGGGGGAGTCTCCTGAACCTTCGGAGGGATTGCTGTCCTCCCTGAGGTCCTCGGAAGTTCCCCTTTTTTCTATTGACCTTTCCGAGGTCAATAGTGCCTAAATCGGCTCCTAAATCGAAGATATTAGGGACTTGGAGAGTGGAGATCTGTTCCCTTCGTCCCTATCACAGTGACGTCACCGCCGGAAGTCCCCATAGTGGTATTAGTTTCATTTTGGTGCTGATAGTATTTCAGACTGAGTGATGCAACTGCCAAAAATCATAACACAGTTCCACAAAAAACACCTTCCAAACCACAGAAAGTAACAGTTCCATTTCATTTTCCTTTGGTCAGCCTTAGAACATGTTCCAAGTCTATAATTGTATGAAAATGAAGAGATTTGGTCATCCAGAGAAACAGAGTTAAGCACCCAGATAGTCTTACCTGCGAGGTCTAGCCCAAAAGGGACACAAGCATGACTATACCCATAAACTGGATGAAGAGCACTGGAGGTGTCAGAAACGACCACACAGGCCATAAGGAAATGTTAAAACTGGGAATGAAAAAAAAAGAATCAATTTTAATTTAATATTAGTAATTTTACGTGTAGTTTATCATACTTAATCTATTACTTTAAAAGTTTTTCATTCATCTTGAAATGTCTTCCAGTAATCTATTCATAAATAAATATATGTTCACACACAGAAACACAAGTATCTTTGTTTTTACTCTCGCTAAGTCTCTTACATTTCTCTAGATAATATTCTAAATTTAAATAAATTCATAATTATAAAAAGAACCATGATAAATACAGGTTGTCCTCACTGACAAGAGACTGGCAACTCCATTACTAAAAGTCGCAGTCATCAAGTACATCACATGACTGCGATGACTTACAACATCAGTTGTCAGAATAATTAAATGAATTGCCATGGTTTGGTAAACACATCACATGACTACAATTCATACTGATGGCTTCCCCATTGATTTTGCTTGTGGAAGCATCTCTGAAACTCACAAATTGTGATCACATGATCACAGGATCCTGCAACTGTCATGGTGCAATATGGTTGCCAAGTGGCCAGATTGAGATTATATGACTGACCAAAGGGATACTACAATGGCTACAGCTATGAAGACCAATTGTACCTACGACTGGTCACTAAATGAACAGTTGGTAAGCAAGGACTATCGGTAATTGATATATATGTGTGTGCACTCTGGAAATAGCTAGCAATTCATAAACTTTTTCTTATGATAATATAAATGTGTAGATTAAAATGTTACTTCGTAAGATACATCAAGGAATTAAGGCTAGATTAGAATTCTCTGTCACTGCATGTCAGGAATGTACGCATTTGTCATTTGGGGATGATTGAACAGGTGTTGCATTTATATTTCTCCATATAATAACATTCTGGCTAGGAGATGATCAAACAGTAAGGCACAGAACAGGAAGTAGAATCAACCTTCAAGAGCCTTGGTAGTACAGTGGACTAAAGCACACTGTTATTAACACCAGCTGCCTGCAATTACTGCAAGTTCGAATCTCACCAGGCTCAAGGTTGACTCAGCCTTCCATCCTTTCTAAGGTAGGTAAATTGAGGATCCAGTTTGTGGGGGCAATAAGCTGACTTTGTATAAAATATACAAAAGTATGAAGGCTATTACTTAGCGCATTGTAAGCCGCCCTGAGTCTCCGGAGAAGGGCAGCATATAAATTAAATTAAAAAAAACCAAAAAAACCCCAATCAGCATGCAAGGACATGCACCTCCATAGAATGCGCAACAGGGATTTTGGAAGTGCGCGCATGGGCCCTTCTGCAGCCATCTGCAACCTACACTTACCCATCAACCCCTTTCCAGTGTAGGTATGTGATGATGCCTACATACAGTTGCAGACAACTTAAATCAAGTGTTAGGCCAAGGGTGTCAAACTCACAGCCTGTGGGCTGGATATGTCATGTGCTGCCCATGCCCACCCCTGGTTTAGCAAAGGGGGAAAAAGTCATGATATGTCACATGACAATGATGTGACAATGTGAGTTTGACACCCCTGCTGGTATTTAGGAAACATATGTAAGATAAATTAGCATCTAATTTAAATCAATGATTTAAAACTAGCCCTTTTTCCTAGGTTATTTAAAATCAATCTAGTTGAAAGCCAGTTTGGTCTAGGAATTAAGGCACCAGGCTAGAAACCAGAAGACCGTGAATTCTGTTTGCAAGATTGAGGCATGAAAGCAAAGCTGGGTGACTTTAGGCCAGTCCTTCCCTCTTAGCCCATGACCTCAGGCTTGGGCAATTCCTATCACAATTAATGGAGCAACAATCAGTTGATCTGAAAAAAGTGGACCTTGCATTTGCCAGAAAATGCTAGGAAGAAAAATATATATAACCAGTCTAGTCTATTTCACAGCAACGCTATTATGAAACAAGGGCAAATGCAATTTAATCACACCTATCTTTTACCCAGGGTGAATCCTGTTACAGTATAAAATGGCCCACTTTCAAAACAATGGACAAATCTATATTCTTCCCTCACCTGTCTATTTCATGTACAATGAACCAATGCAATGTAATTGCAATTGGACAATACAAAGTCACTTTTTGTTTTTAATAAAAAGAGTGAATCAAGTACCCCTTTAATTAAACACTTTGGAAGCAATGCCAATATGGCAATATGTCATACATTAAAATATTTTATTACAGAAAAAAGCTATATGGAATATGGATGAACTGCCATGAATATCCATGGATGCCTCATGGACTTGTATGGCTTCCAGAGGGCTCTTGGGAAATGCCCCAGGTGAGTCAGGTGAGAAACAAGACTGCTTCTGAACAGCCTCATTCTGCTGACTGAACCTGGCAGCTTGTGCGGAGCTATGAGAAGTGAAGCAACAGCAACACCTAGAATAGCAGTGGACGAAGAAAAATTATTCTATGTTCAACCCACTGGAATTAGCTTAAAGGTGCAATTTAAAATGCTGGGTTTAACCCAAAGACCATTATGGCTTGCTATTCTAAGGCCAAAGAGCTGGCCAACCTATTGAGCCATCTAGAGAGAAACTGCTCCTAGTGCCATACTGTAGGGAGGTTTGGTCAGGAGGAGGGTAGCTTCTTGGTAGCAACTGTGGTTCTGTGGAATAGCTTCCATGTGGAAATCGGTATAATCCCTTCCTAACTGCATTAAAAAAGTTGCTGAAAACAGTAAATTCTGGAGGGTGATGTTATTAGATCCATCTCTGGTACTTTGAGTTACTTTATTCTTAAGTTACATTATTATATTATTATATTGTTTTGATTTTATGCTGATTTTATTCCTAATAGGGATTTTTAACTGTTTTTTTCTATGTTGTGTTAACCATTGAGAGTAGTTTGATTGCAGTGAGATATAAATGTAATAATAAAATATATTATTTTGCTGGAAATGTATTTTTCTCTACACCAATTTTAATCCCTTTATCTAAGTTATTCACATAGAAGGCCCAAGTTCATTCTTTAACAAATCTGGAGCTTCATCAGGACCAAAAGCCTCAACAAAACATGGTGAAGCTAAATAAATGGTTTTGAAATACTCTGAACTAAATTAAACATGTTAAATTTTACATAAGCTTTAAAAATTGCTTCAAGAGAGCTAAAGCTAACATGATAGAACAGCATTACAAAAAATGATCTTATTGTCTCCTCTCACAAATGTTTTAACAGTTACTTTTAAGTCAGGTGTCTCCATTAATATCAGTTTATTCTATGAATGGTTAACTTACCAAACTGCTGCAGCAATAAAGCTAGCAGTTGTGATGGGAACAAGAGTGGGATAGCTAGTTTCATAGTCTGCAATTCCATGATACCACTCGAGGTATAAGATGCAGTAAAATGCCACTGACAGACTGACTGCTAATAAACAGCTGCCAAGGACAAACCACCCACTGCAAGACAGAGAAAAGGAGAGCTGAGTAAGTGCCACAATAAACTAGCTGATCTTGTATTAAGTATACATCAATGTTATGAACATTGGCTCAATTAGGAGGCTAATCGAGATTCACATTTGCATAAGCTTATTAAAAGGAACTGACTTACATAGCAATATGTACATACCCAGGAATCAGAACATTTTATTGAGAAGTTATTCAGAAAACTCTAATCGGGAACTTGAAGGTGCTTTTTTCATGGGACAAGTGGGCTTTCTGTTTTTTCTTTGAAGATGTTTTGCTTCTCATCCAAGAAACTTCTTCAGCACTGCCTGGATGGTGGAGAATGGAAGGATTTAAACTCCTTGCAGACAGCTGGTCATTTGCATTCTTTTAGAGTCGTTGAGGCCACCTGGAGGTTTATCTGTGTCATCAGGATCACCTGTAGTGCAAATGTGTGTGGAGCCTTCTTGGAACTGTTGAAAGGACTGTGTTGTAGACTGGAAATAGATGGTGTCATATCCCTTCCCTCTGTTGAGAGAGGGCTGTTCAATTTTGACATAGATGGCCTCTTTGACCCCTCTTTCAAACCAGTGGTCTTCTCTCTCCAAAACGTGCAGATGAACAAAGACAAAGTTGCCTCTTGAAAAAAGTTTCTTTGGGACAACCATGACCTGGATGACTGAGAATCTCCATACACACTCCAATAGGGAAGTTTAGTTCAAAAACATGCAGATACAAATCAACCCAAAACAAAAAGATTAGTTTGCTTACAATCCAAAATAGTGTGGTTGAGCTTGAGTACACATTTGCCTTGTAGAAACTAGGATGGAACTGAATGTCTCCTTACAATGCTGGAAATTGGGGTAAAACGAATCAAGTTACAAAACTCTAGGAGAAATCAAGTTGGACAGGAGAAAATAACAAGTTTGCAGCTGCTTGTTTTAGCTGTTTTAGACTCTTTTCTGTAAAAGGTTCAGTAATTATGCAAAATATTAGTGCAGGTAGTTCTCAATTTACAACAGTTTGTTTAGTGATCATCTGAATTACAATGGTTCTGAACAAAGTGATTTATGACTGTTTTTCACACGACAGTTGCAGCATCCCCCATGGTCACGTGATCAAAATTCAAATACTTTGAATTCACACTCATATTTATGATGGTTGCAGTGTTCTGGGGTATGTGATCAGATTTTGCAACCTTCTGACAAGCAAAGTCATTAAGGAAGCCAGATTCATTTAATAATCATGTTACTAATTTAACAGCCGCAGTGATCCACTTAACAACTGTGGCAAGAAAGGTTGCAAAATGGGGCAAAATTCACTTAACAAATGTCTCACTTAGCAACAGAAATTTTGGACTCAATTGTGGTCATAAGTCGAGGACTCCTGTACCTACTCCAACTTTTTTTCTTGTTTTTTTTTAACAGGGAGAGAGAAATTGGAGGGGATTGAGGTGGGGAAATAATTCTCTATGGAAGTAATAGGGTTGTTTTTTCTTGAATTACAATGGTGGGGGAGATACATTCTGTATTTTTTTTTTGTTCAATTACAACCTTTTAAATTAATAATATCTTAATTTTCTATACCAATATATTATCTTGCAATATAGCAAGATTTGCTAACATCAATATTCTCTATGCCGCAGTGGGGACTTCCGGTGGGACTGCGACATCGCCGGACGCTTCTTTTTGAAGCGCCTACCCAGGGCTCCGTAGAACCGCAAGAACAGCGACTATCAGCTGTCTTGTAGTTTGGAAACTTTCCTCCTGGTAAGAGGGGGGAAAGTGAGTAGACGGGTGGGGTAGAGCTCCCTGAGAGTGCCAGATTTTATCCATAATCTGGTGCTCGAAGATGAGAGCTCCCCGTTAAGCCTGTCAGTACTCCGGACCCTGGATATCTCTGCTTTGCAGAGCTAGATGTCGTTACCATCCCAGCAACCAACTTTAAACAAATACTTTTTGAATCAAGCTGGCGGAGCACAAGTTGCACGAATGAAACAGCAAGTATTTTTTTTCTTTTTTTTTAACTCCAAAGATTTACTTTCTTTAAAAGATTTTCCCTAAGTGGAAAGTGAAAGCAAGATGGCGTTTGAGTTTCAACGGGGCGTGAAGAAGTGAAAGTTAAAAGTAATTATTGACAAGCCCCTGTTTGAAACGTAAAACTCCTTTTTGAAAAGTGGATGAAACAAGAAAGGATGTAATAATAATAATTGAAGCAGCAATACAAATTACAAATTGTAAAGGGTCTTTTTTCTTCTTCTTGATACTCTTTTTTCCCCCTTTTTTTCTGTCCTTCTGGAAGGGAAGGAAGAAGGGGGGCAAGATGGCTGGTCTTTTTGAAAGCAAAGAAAGCAAAGGAGGGTTAATTAACCCTCAATGGTCTGATTTTGAGGAAGCTTTGAGCTCAATTACCTCTGCTTTATTGAAAAGAATTGATACTATATTTCAAGCTTCTCAAGCTGGAAACAATGAAATACATGGAAATACTGAGTTGCAATCTAGCAGTGGGGGATTGAATGAAGAGTTGCGAGATGTAAAAAAACAACAACAGATCACAGCAGTTTTTACTGAGGAGAGAAAGATGAATGCTGTGCAGAATAAGGAGCAAGAAATTTTGGAAGCTGATGAAATTTTGGTTACATGAATTTTTTTTTATAAAACTCATTCTGCATTTAAAGAGCTGTTTCCAGAAGAAGTTACATTTCTGCAAAAATTTTATAATATTCAATCCCAAAAACCGCAAAATTTTACTGGAGTTAAAAAAGGCAGAGGGATCAAAGTTAAGAAGAAAGTTCGTAAAAAGGAAAAGAAGAAAGACTGGAAAAATGGAAAATAACCCTGCTTGATGAGATGATGGTCCTTAAAAAATATTGTTTAACTGTTTAAAGATTTTGAATTTTGGGGGGAAAAAAAACAGACATCAGTCTAATGCCAGTTAACTAAGTGATGAGCGACAATGAGGAGGCAACCTACAGTTGTATTGGAATATTTTGAGAAGAATAAACAGATCACAGCAATGCTGG
>WNWU01006082.1:0-10841 GCA_012654045.1 Ptyas mucosa | reverse complement strand
TCAAACACCATCTTGCTTTCACTTTCAGCTTAAGGAAAATCTTTTAAAGAAGGTAAATCTTTGGAGTTAAAAAAAAAGAAAATACTTTGTATAAATATACAAAAGTATGAAGGCTATTGCTTAGCGCATTGTAAGCCGCCCTGAGTCTCCGGAGAAGGGCGGCATATAAATCAAATTAAAAAAAAAAATCCTTTCTAAGTCTTTATCTGGTTTAGGGATTATGGATATCACTGTTCTATTCCATGACAACGGAACTTCTCCACCATGTAAAATTCCATTAAATAATTTTTGCAATTTTGGTATTATTTCCTTAAATTCTTTATAAAACTCAGCAGATAATCCATCTTCACCAGGGGCTTTCCCTAATTTTATTTTTTGTATTACTCCATTAATCTCATCTTGTGTTATTGCGAGTGGTATTGCGAAATGTGGAAATTAGCTTTAAATGACAAAATGACATGCGATATTAAAATTAGAAATGGTAACTATAAAGAAGATATTTTCTGGAAAATTTGGAAACCATTCATGGAATATGCCTTTGGAAAATTGGACGCTTCGGTACCTGTACCCCGAGAACGTGGATTTTGGCGATCATGAGGATATATCCGAAGAACCGAATCTTCCTTTCTTATGTATAGCACAGGGTGAAGTATTGTATATGCTGGTTGTAATGTTATTTAAAAATAATAATAATAATAATAATAATAATAATAATAATAATAATAATAATACAAAACAAAAAAAAAGAGTACTGCGAAAGACAGCTGCAAAACAAGTATTACACTGAACTAAACCGGTCATTTTGAAATAAAATAAAACAACAGTCTCAAGTGCAGTAACCGTGAATATTTATTGCTATTTTTGGTTTATAGTTATATGATTCAAAGGCCGCTACCTTTGTCCTCTGTACTCCCTCTGTCAACCCCACTCACAGCCAGCAGCTCCTCCCACTAGCCTCTGGCAAGTTAAAATTAACTTCCCTATTTCAGCTTTGTTTGGAAAGAAAATGGTTAATCTCTGTTCCTGAAAAGAAGCAGGGTTCAGAAATCTGGCTAGTTCCTGTGTCTATATGTTCTGGTAATTGGTTTAACAAGGAAGAGCTGTGTTTGCTCTTGTGCTACATTCTAGAGCTAATTGCTTTCTTTGTAGTTAGGCTTATCTCAAGTGTTTACACTTGAGCTTGCCTGGGGTGTGAGCTCTGGCAATGAGCCAGACAAGGCTTGTGTTTTAGTTTTAAAAGGATTTAAACTGTTGTGATTTGTAATTATTTGTATTGTGTTTGAATTTTTTCCTGCCTCATGGTCTCTTTTTCTATCTGGGGAGGGGGTCTTCCTTCACTGCTTTAGTGGTTCTTGGCACTGTCCTTTTGGGGTGTACTTCCAAGAGGCAGGATGCAAGCTTGGCACTGATTTTTTACTGCCTTTCTGGGGTGCATGTGATCTTTCCTTAAATCTGGATGATTTCCTTAGGATATCTTGTGAGGTGAGTGAGACCAGCCATGCTTGACAAACTTGGGAGGGCAGACTTGAACCTGGGTTCCCTATATAATTTGTTAATTTATCTTTTTAGCTCGGCATTTTCTAGCCCAAATATGCCCACACACTTTCTGGAGACCTTAAATGACTTCTCTGCTAAAGGGTTTCAGTTTATGAGCAAGAGTTGGCTGCTGATAGTTATCATTACATTTTAACTATTTTAATTCCTCAAGGTGCTCTGGTGTTGTTTTGATGAAGAAAGACGCGTAGGCAGGATGATGATTCATGGGAAGGCACCTTGGGGAAGGCACTTCGGTGGGAAGGCACCTTGGGGAAGGCACTCTGACTCCATCCAAAAGGCTCCCTTTTATTGTTATTTTACAGCTACCATGGCAAAACATTAATCAACGTTTACTTGTACTGATTGGTTACAGAAGGCTCATGATTTTCACGTGAACACCTCGTTTCTCTCTCATGCCCTTCCTGTGTCACACAATGCTACGTGCCTGGTTTTGCATATTTGAGATAGGGTCTCCACCAGACATCCTGTCTTTACATTCCGCATGAGATTAGGACCTTGTGTAGATGTTTGTTTACAGTGTTGGTTTGCCAGACACTGAGATAACACTCACCCCCACACTCTGGCATCCTGCCTGATTTGTAACTCCGGTTTGCAGGTATTTCTAATCTAATGATTGGTATTTGGGGCAGCTTTTTGCAAGCAAAGAGGTTTTTTGTATTTTTGTATAGGTAATCCTTGATTTACAACAGTTCATTTAGTGACCATTCAAAGTTACAATGGCACTGAAAAAAGTGACTTATGACCATTTTTCACACTTATGACTGTTGCAGCATCCCCAAGGTCACAAGAGGCCGGGCAAGGAGAAGCGCCCCTTGATATGAGTGACATCAAGTTGGCCATGCCCACCCAGTCACATAACCACCCAGCCATGCCTACCCAGCTGGTCATTAGGGCAGAGAACCGATTGTTAAATTATTTGAATCCTACCACTGATCCTGCTCTGTCTGGTGTTTTCAAACCGGGTGTGTATCCAATAGGGTGGGGAAAGGAGAAGGCAGAGACAGGTGGGGGAGGGAGGAGGCGGAGTGTTTGCACAGGCGCTCTGCCTCTTCAGCTGCTGAGCTGTGGAGAATGGAAGACTGCTGCCAATGGGAACCTTTGTAAGTGCTTCCTTTATGCACCAAATGGTGTCAACCACCAGCAGAAGCCCCTGTTCCTCAGCCTTGACTTCAACCCAGTCACCTCCCTCCCACAGTCAACGCCCTTCCACGTCCCCAGTGGCAACAATTATTTCTATGCAAATAGCTGTGGGAGGTTGGACTAAGGACTTAACTCTTGCGGGTTCACCCCAGGCTCGGACTGTCCTGAGTTGGCAGGGCGGGGTGTGTGTGGAGGGACCCAGGCTGCTCCCTTGTCCTGATGATCGCTTTCTTCTTGCAAACCAGTCAGGACTTTTAGGTTTCTCTAGCCCGGGAGACAGTGCCGGAGAAGCGGTGACCAATCTGATGGTGAGCACCTTTGCCTACCTGCAGAGCCAGGCTCTGGGTCCTTCAATCCACGCATCAATCCACCCTCTGGCGGCTGCTCGGTGCCTTCTGTTGCCACTGCTGTTGTTCCCGCAGCGACTGCTCAATGTTGAGTGCTTGGGCACACACTGGCTTGCCGGCCCAGCTCCAAGCTCAACAAACTGGCTGAGAAGGCAGGCAGGCAGGCGGGGTGCTCAGAATTTAAATGCCACAGCCAGGATGATCCATCACCCGGAAGGAACAGGGCAACTTTGGCAGCTGCAGCAGCCATTGGCTACTGCCCTCACGTGGTCACCACCTCACTGTACATTCATATCATTTTTCTTCTGGCCCCCATGAAGGAAGTGAGAAAGTTGGCACCATCACCCAAGACTTTGAAGAGCCGGTCAATCATTGACAGATGGACACAGTGAGGATGAATTCCTTTGATTATCTGCTCATTCTCAAGGGCGAGTCACTTGCGCCTCCCGTGCCTACCACCATCACCATCGCCGCCGCCACCACCGCCACCGCCACCGCCACTGCCACTGCCACTGGCACTGGCACTGCCACCCCTCCCCCCACCCCCATTCCAGACCATGGGATTACAACCACCTTCCAGTTGTGCACTGTCAGCATCAACAGCTGCAATGGGGATGGTCACTTCCTGGTGGGCAGGGGAGTCTAGTTAAGCCCCCATCCCCACCACCAGGCTGATACCTCCTACCAACATCACCCCAAATTTGGGGATGTCCTTCTCGCAACCCAGATGCGGGTCCAGCTATGGAGCGCAGAACTTCAGTGCAGGAGACTATGACCATTACCTGCTCAGTCAAGAGGTGGAAATCAATGAGGGCTACTCCCCTTGTACTTCTACTCTGTACTTGGGAAATGTCTCTTCCTCCATGGTTCAGCACCCCCAGAGTTATGGTAGGGGCACAAGCAGCTCTGCTCAATACATCCATCCCTCTTTTGGAGAGGAGCAGCAGAACTTAACCCTAATTTCAGCCACTCCCACTCTCCACTCTGCCCACCCAGAAAGCTTCAGTTCCCCTTCTTTGGAGGCATCCTCCACCAGCCCAGACTTTCGACTGGATGAAAGTGAAGATAAATCCTCCTAAAACAAGTTAGTCTGCATTTGTCCGGTGGTTAAGTCATTCTGGACATTGAAAAGTTTTCTGCAGACCAACCTGGCTTTCCTAAATATCAGACGGAAAGGAGTGTTTGGGTCCCAAATGCAACAGGTTATCCTAAAGTGTATCATTGTGTCAAATGCTCAGTTTTAAAGGCATGTGCTCCCCACTGACTGTGAATCAACCTGGTTTGTCTGACCTATCCAAGTTGCTCTTTTCAGGTAAGGTTGGCAGGGTGATATCCAGAACTCAAGCATGTTGAAGTTAGTCCCTACTAATTTAAATAGGTCTTACTTTGGAATAAACATGAATAGAGTTGGCTCAGAAATCACCTTTTGCACCCAGTGAGTTCCTGTGAAGTTTGTCTTGAGGCCATGCTTTAATAAATATCACCTATCAATCAAGGCCTTGAATCAATGCTTAATGCAGCAGGCTGTGATTGTGTGACTTGTCCCTGTTGTTTCCTTTTTCAGGGAAAGCTGGTTATGTGGGCCAGCCCAACACAGTTTGTACCAACTTCACCACCAAGCAGTTGATGGAGCTGGAGAAAGAATTCAACTTCAATAAGTATCTTACCAGAGCTTGCAGGGTAGAGATTGCAGCCTCTGTGCAACTCAATGAAACACAGATCAAAATGTGGTTTGAGAACCACAGAATGAAACAGAAGAAGAGGGAGAAAGAGGGCTTGCTGCCCAACTCTCAGGCCACACCAACTGGAAGTGAAGACAGAGGACTTCAAAAATTTCAGCTCATCCTTGTGTATCCCCTCTCCCACTTCTACCTCAGATACTCTATCTCAAATTAAGCTCTGCAGGTGCTACTCATTCTTCACTCCCTGCCCCCCCCTGCACACCCCTAGAGTAGTTGATGGTGTCCCAACCCTACTTTTCTAAAGACTGAAGTGGGATCCCACACCCCACCCCTTTCTCGACAAGTTGGGTTCCAGATTGATTGTTTTCTGACTGCCACTCTTCACACAACTGCCACTCCATACCGAAACTTGCTGGAAGCAAATCTCACTGGTTTTCCTGGAACCTTTTTCCAAATTGATGGGCATAATTCAGGACTACTGAGTTACCTAGGGGAGGGAGAAATAATAGAGAGGGACTTTGTGGCATAAACAAATCAAATCAAAATTTATTGTCAATGCACAACATGTGTACAATGAGATTGAATGAGCCTCCCTTGGTGCAGCCCCTCCACCACCAAACACAGAATACATCTCAATAACTCAAACCGGATTGATATCCTTGAGATTTAGCTAAAGTTAATTTTGGCTGGATTAGGAACCAATGGTTCAGGATCACAGTCCTATTAACAAACAGAGAGTGCCCTTAATTCAACATCAGGCTTTTTTCTCGGTGCTAAGTACTGTGATTTATTTATGACTTTCCCTTCTCTAAACTATTTGTGGGAATAGTCAAAAAGTGATTATCATAATGTAGGAAGTTAGCACCCACCCCTTCCCTAGAAGAATTAAATATTTTAGGAAATATTAAAAAGGCAGAATATTATGTTTCCCTGGATGAGAAATGGAGAAGCATGTTTTAAAGATGGGTCAGAGGCAGAAACTCAATTCCCTCCCATCTTTGTCAATGGACCATCATCTGCAACACAACAGGACCCATCTAGCAACAGAAACTCACCACATGGCACCTGGGAAGATTACATCAGCCAGCAAGGCTAGCTAAGACCCCCACCCCCTGGGAGTCTGACAACCAGTCAGGATACTCTTTTGGGGCCCCAGGAAGTTCAAAGCCAGAGAGGGCATAAAACCCGGGGACTCACTGCATCTCGGCCCTTTTTCTGCTCAGGAACTCAAACCATGTGATCCTGTCCACCATTAAAACATCTATCCAAGCAGTCTCCATGTTTCCAGTGTCTTTTTCCCCACTTGGAGCTGAACCCAGAAGGATAATTCTTCTAACAATAATAATAAAATTGATAGACCAGAATCAAGTTGCCAAAGAACATTTCTGTAGGCTTTCCTCCATGGCAGAGATGAAGAGATTCACAGTTCCAAAAAGAGGTGCGCTATTGAAAGCATTTACATGACTTCTAAAAAGTTCAGGCTTTAATTTAACTGTGTATGAGTTGCTGGTTGTAAATATTTGTCCAAGAGATTTGTCTTTTACAGATTTTCTAGAAATGCTTAGATTGATTATGAATTTGAAACAGGGTTGTCGCAGAAAAATAAAAGAGATGAATTTCGAAATCAGAAAAAGCTTTATTTTGGCCAAAAGGTTCAGATAGCTTAATATAAATTCTAACATCTGAACAAACATGTTGTTTAAGACACGTATCTTTATAGTAACAAAAAAGGAAGTATCTGAGATTTGCCTCTTTAGCTAGCCCCACTCCCCTTTGCTTTAGGCAGGAAGCTCCATGTGGTTTAGTTCTGCATTTTAACATAGTACCAGGAAGTTAGCTAATACTTGTAGTTTGACTTTTTGAACTCTCCAACTGTAGAAAGTGTGTTAATTCTGCGGTTTAACTTTTTGAACCCAGCATTTGTCTTTTATATGTACTAGTTAAAGGGGCCCCTCAGAGATCCTCTAGGCTGACCCTGTATTATTTCACTTTTATATCCAATTTCATTTTACGTTCTGCCTTATCCCCCCTTTAAGACTCTATTTTACTTGTTTACAATTGAGTCTTACCTATTACAGAGCTTAATTCAACAATGTAAGCATATAATATTTGACATAACATAATCAATTCAGAATAAGATACATAGTAATGCAAAGGAAAGACAAATACGGTAATACATATGATTTTCAAATCTTATTCTCTGAAGCACTTTCTCTAAGTACTCGGTTGAGAGTTGTACGTATGTTCCCGCATCAGAAACTTCATTTTCATCAAAGAGATCAGGGTCAATTTTACAGTCTATAAGGCTTTCCATCAAAATCAACTCATTTTTTCAACTCTTATCTCTTTCACTGCTCTCATAGCTAGTTGTCTTAATGTAAATGATGCGGGTTCAGCTAGATGACCACTGAAGAACCCTCTTTATTCACAGTATTGTAAGAAAGAAAATGTGCTGGTTTGAGAGAAACATGTTTGCTGGAAAGTATATTAAAGGCAGTTAAACCCCATTATTGGTAATATATCTTCTGATGAAGCCTAGCTGTCACGGAAGACAGCCATATAGAGAATGTCTGAAAAGGCTCACTGTCATCCACACAAAAGACATGTATGGGGCAAAGAGTTAATTATCACCTAAGGACAGCAGTAAAAACTCCATTAGTACTTACAGAACTTAGGAAAGTGGTCCAGCTGAAAATAATCTTATAAACTAGAAGCTAATGGTTTAGTAATGAGGAAGTGTCCGTTATTTTATAACAAATGTATGTTAGCCATATATGGAATAAATGTATGAGCTCATGTATTTGATACCAAATGTAATTTTACCATATATGGAAAATGTATTAGATCACCGACTCCTTTGTCTTGAAAACATATATAAGCAGTTGTGTCAAATCTCTTGGTTGTTCAGACTTTCAGGTATGAATCTGCTCTGAACCTTGTGCAATAAATCTGTCTCTGGCTGACCCGGAATGTTGTTTGGTCCCATCATTCCATAACATTTTCTGGCGACTTGCATGAAGGGACTAAGGAACAAAGACGTTTGTTCTGCCTGACAGCTGCCCCAGCGGGGATCGACGCCTTCCCAAGGAAAAGTTCACTGGTCGACCATTAGGACTCCTTTGAAGTCTACAAGAACCTTTTCAGTGAGGAGGTGCCGTAAACCCGTTGCCAGGAGCAGACCAAGTCAAGGATCCAAAAGGTCAGCCAGACCCAGAAACTTCAACAAGGGGCCAAGAAGGAAGAAGCCGGCAGAGTGAGTATATGTAAAAGGGATAGCCACCGACTTTGCGGTGAAGAGGGGGCCTGATCATCCTCCTAGGAGACGAGGCGTCATCCTAAGTCTCTTGTTAGAATTGTGGGGGTGGTTAAACGGTCGCAGTTCTCAGAGATAGCCGTTGGAAATTTCCGGTATCCTGAGTCGGCCGTAGTGCTGTTAGGATGGGTTGGGTAATCGTGTCCCCAGGACACTGTTACAATTTAGGTTAGAAGAGTGCTTTTAGTGAGATCAGTGACAGATCAATCAGAAAGCAGTTTCCCCATGGCTTAAGAAATGTCAGATGAAATGTGTGAAAGTGTGTTTGATGCAAGAGAAAAATAAAACCAAAAGAAAGATAATTAGAAACAAAGTTTTCAGTCAAGAGGATGAGGAAGAAGAAGCAAAAGAAGAATCTAAACCCATTAGTTCTCAAATTCGAAGCCAGACGAGTTTGAAGAAGGCAGAAATTCTGCCTCCCTTAAGAGAACTTTTGAGTCATGGAACTGATGCCCAGGGACAGCCCATCATTTGTCCCTTGTTCCAATATCAGTTCTTCACAACTACAGATCTACTTAATTGGAAACAACATTATGGCACGTTTAGCAAGAAGCCCAATGAAATAGTGGATCTATTCAGTACAATAATGCAAACTCATAGATCCACATGGGGAGACATCCAGCAATTATTAAACATCTTACTCTCCCTGGAGGACCGAGGGGAAAAAAAATTCAAAATAGCTAAGGAAAAGGTGTTAACCCAATGTATTCATGTAATGGAAATACAGTGCAAAAAAAAAAAAAAAAAAGGTCACAGCAGCTTCAGAAGTAGATCCAATTGGAATCCTAATGATGACCAACACAAGACTCTATTAGATGTCTGCCGCCTCTTATGCATAAACATTTTATGAGAGGCAGCAAAAGGTCCTGTTAATTATGCCAAAACCGCCACTATACTCCAAGAAAAAGATGAGAGCCCAGAGATTTTTTTGGCCAGACTAGTAGAATCCTACAAAGTTCATATTAAGAAGAAAGAAGAAATTGTTTATTGTTCTTCCCACCTGGGCTTTAGCAGGTAATTTAAAAAGAAAAAAAAAGTAAAACCTGTCTAAATGGGAAGACTCATATAATTTGACTTGATCAATTTGGTGTGATTTGTTACAAAATTCCTGGACATGCATCTATAATAATAGCAGGTAGAATTGATTGTGATATGTCTGGTCAGCCTGCAGATTAAGTGAACATCTTGACTTGAAGCTGGGAGAAACGGAAAGTAGTTAGGGCCCACAATCATATTTATGATTTAAACTGCTCTCTGAGTTTTCCCACTGCTTTAAGAATAAGCTATAGGTTGCCCAAGGAAATAAAATTAAAACAAAACAACAAAAACAACCTCCACAGGTCTGGAAATGTTTGATGGTATGAGTGTATGTATATAATCATTTCCAAACCTGCAGGAAATATGAAATCTTCTAATAATAATACACAAAACGTTATTTAGAAAAGGGAGCATTGGCTTGTGAAAAGAGCTCCCTGAAATAATTATGATTGGTTTGCATGAAGGAAGCAGTGAATGAAATTTTTGTATGTGAAATTGGTTTTCAGAAAAAGTCTGATTGCAGTACAAATGTGAATGTGCGTGTGTGAGATGTCCGGACTGATATCTGTGAATGCCTGTGTGTTGAGGATGTGGAAGGAGGTTAGAGAGAGAAACGCAGAGGGTTAACCCCCCTCCTTTGGAGGAGAGAAGGGGGGGCGGGCAGGCTGCGGCTTGTGTTCGTTTTAAACCATTTTTTTTCCTCTCGGCTGAAAGCCTGAGAAAGGAGGGGCAAAAGGGTGGTCTGCAAATAAAGCTTTTCCTCTCACTGTGTTGGTTTCTTTCCTTTGCATATAAAAGCTATGCAGATATATTTTCTTTTCTGCTCTGAATACAATCTTGATTTTATTTTTTTCTGGAAATTTTTGAGGTTTAAAATATTTAATTAAGCCTATGTAAAAGAAATGATTTTGAAAGATTTTCTGAATCTGGCTTGCATTTTACTAAAGGCAGAGAATTGACACTAAAGTTTGATCCAAATATATTTCAGAGCATTGATCCAAAATACTTCATGCAGATTGTTTGTTTGTTTGCTTGTTTGCAAATCAGCAGCACAAGTTGCTGTTCTTTTAGGAATTGTTACAGAGATGAGTTAGAAATTACAATATGTAATGTTGGAAGATAGGAGAAACTTTATATTAACAGAGCAGGGAAATTAAATTCCCTAAAAGAAGCCAAAACTCAAACAGAGTTTCAGACCCCACTTTTATCGATGGGCCATTAAGAAGCTGAAACCACCTTATTTTCCACAACAAAGGAAGGTCAAAATTACAGGGTTTTACAACATCCAAACAGCTTCGGGTGATTGCCCTCAATAAATGTCGGATCATGGCTTCTCCTGGTGTATATTTTTGAAAAATAAACCCGAAGATGCATTTTTGAAAAATAAACCCGAAGATGCATTTTCTAATTAAACTCATATTTATTGTAAAGAAAATAAAATGTTTCACTATCTAAATTAGTTACATTTTGGCAAAGATCCCTAGCCTGAACTTATCTGGCTGGAAAACAAAGAAAAGGGTTTTTTTTAGATTTAAACATCATAAAACAAACACACACACATCAAAGAATTCACATGCCAAATCAAAAGAATTTCAAAGGAACTTTAAAGGGTCACATAGAAAACCAAAAGACATTTTAGGATATATATATATTTAGGATATATATGTGTATGTATGTTTATATATATCTATATATATTTAGTGTATATATATGTATATGTGTGTGTGTGTGTGTGTGTGTGTGTGTGTGTGTGTGTGTGTGTGT
>WNWU01006045.1:0-12407 GCA_012654045.1 Ptyas mucosa | reverse complement strand
CAGTCTCTCTTTCTTTCTATATTTTTTCCAGTCCTTCTCCAATAAAATCTCCTTCAACATTGCTCCTCCTTCTGCTCTTATTTTCGAGAATTTTTTAATTTGAAATTGTAGATAATATGTCTTAGGAATTTGTTCTCTTCTTGGGGTTATTTGCTTTATTTTGAAGCCCCCATTTCGAAGACTCCTGCATTTGTAATCCATCAGTTCATTCCTTATATATCGGTTCTGTCTATAAAGCCAAACCTTGTCATAGTTATCAAACTGCAGTAAAAAGTCCTCTTGCTGTTTTTCAGTTAATTGAGTGGAAGCCTCTTCCAAAACTTGTGATTCTGATGTAATAACCTCCATTTTAGCCTCAACAATGTCTCTTTTACCTTCCACAAACACATTATCCAGATTGATCTCTTCCTGTTCTACAGCCAGCAAAACATCCCACAATTTATAATCTTGAATAGCTCTGTTAATTGTCTGTCTTATCTCAGCAGTAAAAGCTTTTACGAAGTCTTTTAAGTCTTTCACAGTCATCGCTTGTAAGTTTGCTGACTCCTGTAATCCTTCTTTAAGTTCAGCCATTTTTCAATTGTCCTTTTTATATTTGTATTAATTCCACTATCAGGTCATTAACTTATTTCCAGACAAATTAAAGATATAAGTCAATTAAAGTCAATCCACAGTCTTTTCCATTCCACTTCCACTTTAAATCTTTTTCTTAAATAACCTGATAGCTTGTTACCAATGTTAACAAGGACTTTCACTTTTAGGTTTCAGTTTTCACGCCGAAGGGCGCCATCTTTTTCTTTTTTGTTTCTTAAAACGGAGTTAGCATAAAATACCTGCATTTTTAGTCTTCTGAGTCAGCTCTGCCAGCATTCAAATTCAAAAATCTGAGTTCTTTTTACTCCTTTTTGTTTCTTGCTGGGGTGGACGCGATGCTTCAGTCTGCTTTGTAGCAGACTCGTCCCGGCTCCGGAGATTTGAAGGGCTTTCAGGGAGCTCTCACCCTGCAAGCCCCAGGATAAAAAAAAAAAGCCTGGGGGTCTAGGGGAGCTCTACCCAGACCCTTCTACTCTTCTCTCCCCCTTTTCCCTGGGGTAGAGTTTTGAAGCCACTAGACAGGCAATTTTCGCTGTTCTAGCGGCTAAACGGAGACACGGGGATGGAGCTCGAAGAGAGCTCCGTTGGCGGTGCGTGGAGCCACCAGATTCATGTTGTTTTTTAATATGCACTTCCTGTAAACAAATTATATCAAATTTTAATTTTTCTAGTTTGTGAAATACTATTCTTCTTTTACTGGCCAAATTGAGTCCATTTACATTTATTGAAATTAATTTCCTTTCTTCCATATTCATACTTTATAAATAGGTTTTGTTGCTCTAGTCGATCTAGCTTCATGTTGTTCCTTATATTCCATAACTCCACCAAACGCTCCTTCTGTTGCTTCCAGCATTATCAATTCTTCTTCAGTGAGTTTTATGGGAACTAATATTGCTTGAGTTTCAACTTCCATATCTACCTCTTTCTCTTTAAGGACTTCCTCATAGAAGGCTCTCGCTTTGTCGATTGTATTTAACCTGTATCTTTGGAATTGCCATGTTAGGCCTACTCCTTCTGGGAACAGCCATCTGTAGTTAATCCCTTTTTATTTATTTATTTTATTTATTATTTAAATTTTTATACCGCCCTTCTCCCGAGGGACTCAGGGCGGTGCACAGCCACAATAAAACACACATATCCATAAAATTTAAAAACAATTTTAAAACATATTAAATAATTTGGCCCCAATATTAAAAAATAAGACAACCATTAAAATTCATATTTAAGACAGCCCAGCTTGTTGAAACAACAATGTCTTGAGGGCATGGCGAAAGGTGCATAGGTCAGGGATCATACACATCTCCGGGGGCAATTCATTCCAGAGGGCAGGTGCCCCCACAGAGAAGGCTCTCCCCCTGGGGGTCGCCAGTCGACATTGTTTGACCGACGGCACCCTGAGGAGTCCCTCTCTGTGGGAGCGTATTGGCCGGTGGGAGGCTATCAGTGGCAGAAGGCAATCTCGTAAGTACCCAGGTCCTAAGCCATGGAGTGCTTTAAAGATGGTAACCAGCACCTTGAATCGCACCCGGAAGACCACCGGGAGCCAGTTCAGCTCACGCAGGAAAGGTGTTACATGGGTGCGCCGTGTCGCTCCCATAATCACCCACGCGGCCGCATTCTGGACCAGTTGGAGCCTCCGAGTGCTCTTCAAGGGGAGCCCCGTGTAGAGAGCATTACAGTAGTCCAGACGGGAAGTGACGAGGGTATGAGTGACCGTGTGTAAGGAGTCCCGATCCAGAAAGGGACGCAACCGGTGAATCAGGTGAACCTGATAAAAAGCCCCCCTGGCCACAGCTGTCACATGATCTTCTAGAGACAGCCGTGCATCCAGGAGGACACCCAAGTTGCGAGCCCTCTCTGAGGGGGCCAAGATCTCACCCCCAATAGTCAGCGATGGAACCAGCTGGCTATAACGGGATGCAGGAAACCACAGCCACTCTGTCTTGGAGGGGTTGAGTCTGAGCTTTTTTCTCCCCATCCAGATCCGCACGGCCTCCAGGCACCAGGACATCATGTCAAGGGCATCATTGGGGTGGTCCGGGGTGGAGATGTACAGCTGAGTATCATCAGCCTATTGATGGAACTTCACCCCGAAACCACGGATGATCTCACCCAGCGGCTTCACATAAATGTTGAACAGGAGGGGCAAAAGGACCGACCCTTGCGGCACCCCACAAACAAGGCGCCTCGAGGTCAACCTCTGTCCCCCTGCCAACACAGACTGCGTATGGTCAGAGAGGAAGGAGGAGAACTACCGCAACATGGTGCCCCCCACTCCTAACCCCTCCAACCGGCGCAGCATGATACCATGATCGATGGTATCAAAAGCCGCTGAGAGGTCTAATAGGACCAGGACAGAGGAACAACCCATGTCCTGAGCCCTCCAGAGATCATCAACCAATGTGACCAATGCCGTTTCCATGCTGTACCCAGGCCTGAAGCCTGACTGGTACGGATCTAGATAGACAGCTTCATCCAGGTACTGGGGAAGTTGTCACGCCACCACATTCTCAACAACCTTCGCCACAAATCGAAGGTTGGAGACTGGACGATAGTTCGCTAATACAGCCGGGTCTAGGGAAGGCTTCTTGAGGAGAGGCCTCACCACCGCCTCTTTCAAGGCGGAGGGGAAGAAACCCTCACTCAAAGAAGCATTAATAATCACCTGGAGCCAGCCTCATGTGACCGCCCAGGAGGCCAGCACCAACCAGGAGGGACACGGGTCCAACAGACATGTGGCAGCGCTAAGTCTACCCAGAATCCTGTCCACGTCCTTGGGAATCACATGGTCAAACTCCTCCCAGATAACACTCTCAAGACCCACCTCCATCACCCCATCTGAGTCGGAGTCCAAGCCTTCCCGAATCTGAGTGATTTTGACATGCAGGTATTGCACAAAATCCTCAGCCCTACCCTGCAAGGGGTCTTCCCATGCTCCCAGATGAAGTAGGGACCAGTTCTTCAGTCGAGTCGTGAGCCAGAGCCTCAGGGAATGGCCCAGGCTCCGTCAGGAACCTATCTGGATCCATCAGGTGCCTGGGACGGAACCACCTAGTTGGTTCCGTCTCCCTGCAGTGGAGGGTAGTGGCTCGGAAGTCTATTCAAAGGAGTGAGTGATCTGACCATGACAAGGGCTTGATGGCTAGATCCCCTATTTCTAGATCATTTAGCCACTGACCAGAGACAAAAATCAGGTCCAGAGTGTGTCCCCCCGTGTGAGTAGGGCCTTGAACTAACTGGGTCAGGTCCATGGCCGTCATGGAAGCCATGAACTCCCGGGCTGCCTCTGATGTTTCACCGACAGATGGCAGGTTGAAATCCCCCATGACCATAAGTCTGGGGGTATCCACCGACACCCCGGCTATTACGTTGAGAAGCTCAGGCAGGGCTGCCGCTCTGTGGCAGGGAGCCAAGTATGCAATCAGCAAGCCCATCTGCACCCCACGACCCCACTTCACAAGGAGGGACTCACATCCGGCTATCTGAGGTACAGTGGCCTCCCTCGGACAAAGACTTTCCTTTATAATAGCCACCACCACCCCACCCCTACCCTGAGCCCTCGGTTGATGGAATGCGCGGAAGCCTGGTGGACACATTTCAATGAGAGGAACCCCCCTCCCGACCCAACCAGGTCTCCGTAATACCCACCAGGTCAACACCCCCCTCTTGAACAAGGTCGTAAATGAGGGGGGCTTTATTTATCACGGATCTGGCGTTGCACAACATCAGCCAGAGGCCCAGGCCCTGAGGATCTGTGCAACCCAGGGAACAAGAGACGCATTGGGGACTGGAGTGCGCAATCACTCGCAAACAGTGAGTGCGCACTCCCGAAACATGATATGGTCCCCTGCTACCGCCATATCTGCCCCTCCCACCCTCAGTACTAATTAAACAGCCCTCACCCTTGTCCCCCATCCAGGCTCCCATCCCTGTCCCTCCCGCCATGACCGTCAGACAGGCTATGCTGCTCTGTAGCTATATGGACCCCCCCAGGTCCATCCACATAACCAACCACCCCCCCTCCCGGAACCCCTTAAAATCTTAACTAAAGATTTAGCCAAAAAACCCCGCAGCCTTCTCTTTGTCGCATGCCACCTCTCAGGGTTCCAAAACCCGTCATCAAGGTAGGCCCTTGATAGAGTAAAGTTTTGCAGCAAAACTTTGGTCAAAAATTTATATCCTCTTCTTAACTCTCTCACTTTCCTTGGAATTTGTCTCAGAACTGTTACTTCTTTCCCTTTGTATTTCAAAGCCTTGTCACAAACAGCCTGAAGAATTTGTGTCTTAACTGATTTCTTAGTAAATCTTATATGTACTTCTCTTGGAAGCTTATTACGCATTGCATATCCAGCATACACTTGATAAATTTCATCAATTCCTTCCATCATCTTCTCTTTGGTGACTTCTAATGCCTCCGTTAGAATCGTGTTCATGATCTCGGCTAGATTCTCCCCTTTTTCTTCCTCGACATTTTGAAATCTTAAGTAGAATTCTGCTTTATCCATTTCCCATCCAATTAAGCCAGATGTTCCTTGTTCTACCTCTCCCAATCTGTTCTCAATTTCCTTCATTTTTTCTTCTTTTTGGCCATCTCTTTCCTCCAATTTAACCAATCTTTCTTCATATTTTGACATTATTTGTTGTATATTGACCACCTTTTCATCTGTTTGCAATAATTGCTGTTCCATCCTTTGTTGTTGCTGTTCCATTCTTTGAAGTGTTTGTAGAATCGTTTGTGTCACTGATTCTTTCTCTTGTTGTAACATTGTCTGGATGGAACGTTGGCCTCCAGATGGTGATGAAGATGGTGTAGTCGCTGCAGCTCCCACCGTTGCTACTTTTCTACTCATTTTATTCAATCTTTAGCCAAACTCACTTTCAGGACAGGGAGGAATTTAGAACATCCAGCTAGACAATAGGGGGAGGGAAAAAGGAAAAAAAAGGGGGGGAAGGGAAAAGAGAAAAAAAGGAGAAAGAAAAAAAAAAGAAGTTCCTCAAGTTTTTCAGGTTCTTCTGAAACCCTAATCCAAAGGGATAAAACAAAAAAAAATAGGAAAAGACAAACATTTAATATCCTCTTCCAAAACAAAAAAAAGGAAAGGAAAGGAAATATTAGGCAATAAATCTTCAGGCTCTTGGGTGCCTTAATCCAATATGAATGTGTGGGGGTCCCAAATCAAAAATAGGAAAAGGCAATAAGGATAAGGAAATTAAAAAAAAAAAAGAAAGGGAAAGGAAAAAATTAAATAGTCCTTCAAGTCCTTTTATATCCAAAGAGCCTACAGGGAGTGACTTTTCCTTTTGCCTCTTTCCAGGCCACACGTCTTACTGGGCATATAATAATTACTCAAAAAGAATCAAAGCCTTCCAGTATATTCCCAGGCTTTGTCAATTTAAAAGGAAGAGCACCTGTGTAAACAACATTCAGTAGCTCTTATCAATCCAAACAGATTCTCTGTATTTGTTTTGGCTACAGTATTTCTTTCTTCTGCTACTTAAGTAAGCATAGAAACAGAGTTTCTCTTCCAGTAGGTGGCAGTGCTGCACACTCCCCTAACTCTCCTCCTGTTCTTTAAAGAGAAAAAAATTATTTCTTTCTTTTAAAAATTAATCAAAAAGTTGCCTTGTCAAAAATAAGCCAAAACCCCATTCCAAATGTTCCAATCAAACAATCGAATAGTCTAGTGCCAACAACTTTCAAAAGCGTCCCAATACTGTTTTTTCCCCTTCTTTCAATCCAATCCAGTTATCCAAAGTGAAAGTAAAAACAATTAAGCAATTTCAAGTCTTTTAAAGCACATACTTAGGTAAAATAAAATTAATCCACCTTAGGTTCGCTGCTTGTCTTCATTCATTCACCATCACCATCTCATTCCTCAATTAGGGTGTTCTTAGTATTATTAAAAAAGTGAAAGACTCTCACCGATCTGTTCACTGTCGTTCCGTTCTGTCTTCCTGAAGTTGTTACAGCCTCCGCAGCCTATGGCTGCCGCTCCGCTACTGGAAAAAGGGCTTTCCTGGATCAACCAGGGACTTAGCGATGTCCCTGGGATCCTCAGGATGTGCCCTCCACTGCCACAGTCAAAACGAGACGGTGGGTTCCAATTTGGACCATCCGGTAGTGGAGTTTTCAGCGGAGTTTCTGGAGCACCAAAAACCCCGCTCGTCTCACTACGACGCCAACTTCCTGCCTCCCCCTTTTGAATGAAGTTTCAGCAAGAAGTTTCCAGAGCAGTCAGTTCCCCACTCAACAAAAATGTCACATCCAAGACCTCAGCTGTGTCTAACAAAGGAGAGAAGATGAAGAAAAAACTCTCCCACATGGTGTCACTGAGAGGCCATCTAAAGTAGGCCGAGGCCATGGAGGGGACCCCTCCAGTCCACAGAAGCCACAAGATCACCTGACTCGGGGCTTTCTTTCTTCCTTCTCCTCTCCACCAGCAGCCTACATCTCCTCTACAGCTGTGATAGTCCTCGCCCTGAATTTATTTATGCAAATTTACTTAACGGAGGGATAGCATCAAGTTCGCATTAAGGCAGGGATGTCAAAGTCAAGGCCCATTAGCCGGATGCGGCCCGCGGGGTGCTTATATCTGACCAGTGGGGCCAGATTAGAAATATCAAAGGACTGGCCTGCGGTGCTTCTGCCTACCAAAACGGGGCACGTGGCAGCCACACTGGGCCTCCTTGTGGTCCGTTTTGGCTGGCAGAGTGCTGCAGGAGGACTGGATTGGACTGGATTACAATCAGAGGTGAAATGCTCCCGGTTCGGACCGGCTCGGGCGAGTAGGTAGCGATGGCGGCGGGCAGTTTGGAGAACTGGTAGCAAAAATCCCTTCCCCTCCCCAGCCTCCAGCTTGCTTACCTTCGCACGCCTGCCTTGCTTCACTTGCTGTAATCCCTGCAATCCATTGCATCAGCAAGCAACTGAATCTCACTGCCTGCAATCAAGCTCACCGGTGAGCAGCTCTATCTGCCTGCCTGCCTGCCTGCCTTTTTCCCTTCAATTGGGTAAGTTTTTTCCCCTTTGGGAGCTTTAAAAAAATAGTTAATTGGGGTTTTTTTTAGTTGTTCTTTTTTTAGACCTAGCCATTTAAAGTTTAGGAAGTTTTAAATTTAGCTGCTTTTATATAAAAATAAAAATAAAATAAAATAAAATAATATTTGTGTAGCTTTCTGAGATTTAGTGTGTTTCTGTAGTGTTTCACTCTAACTACACAAACACACAAAATCTCACAAAGCTGTATGTGGAATTTTGTGTGTGTAAAGTGTGAAAGTTGGTTTTTTGGGCTTTTTGTGGCTGCGTGAGGTTCCTGCTTGTTGCAGGGGCCATTTTGGGTCTAGCACAGCTGCTTTTACATTGTGGGTGAGCCAGTTGTGTTGTGTTGTGTTGTGTGTGTGTAAAGTGTGAAAGTTGTTTTTTGGGGGCTTTTTGTGCCTGTGTGAGGTTCCTGCTTGTTGCAGGGGCCATTTTGGGTCTAGCACAGCTGCTTTTACATTGTGGGTGAGCCAGTTATGTTGTGTTGTGTTTTGTAGGTTAAAAAAGGGCAAAGAAGTGACTTTGACTAGGCCACGCCCACCTGACCAACAAGCCACACCCACCCAGTCACCTGACCAACAAGCCCCGCCCACTAATTAAGCCATGCCCACAGAACCAATAGCGAACATTTTTAGATTTTACCCCGATTACAATTATATGGCCTCAAGTGCCTTATAAGTGCCTGATCTGGATAGAAAACAAGAAACATCCTATGTTAATGCTACAGTTTAATGCCAGATTTTACCTATTGTTGGCCCATTTAATCTAAAATCAACAATCTATAACTGACAGCCATTTCTATTTACTATCCTGGAAATTTACCTCTGCTGTTAGATCTTGTATTAGCATGTTATTTATGCTATTGTATTTTTATTATTAATGAATAATAAATTGCCTGGAAAAGCAATTTACTATTAAACAATAGGGTATAAATTTAGAAATAAAAAGTTTAGTGGAGTATGAAGAATAAGTAATAAATGTTTGCCAGTAATATCTGGTAGAAGAGATAGGAAAATGGTTATAGTAAAAAACTGTGGAAAGAAAGAAGAGAAGGGGAAAAAATGCATCTTGAGCCTGTGTCAAACACCCACCATGGCCACGCCCACCAAGGCCACATCCATCATGACCACACATGCCCTGTCCACACACACCCTCTTGGCCCTCCAAGGTCAAACACAACCCTGATGCAGCCCTCAATGAAATTGAGTGTGACACCCCTGCATTAAGGGTTAGTACCCTTTTATAAGGCCTTGGTAAAATGACACTTGGAATATTGCAACCAGTTTTGGTCAGTCACCATAACATTAAAAAAAATGGTTTAAACTCCAGAAAGAGTGCAGAGAAGTGCAACAGAGATGATGAGGGGGCTGGAGGATAAAACATATGAAGAACGATTGCAGGAATTTTATGTCTAGTTTAATGAAAAGAAGGATTAAGGGCAACATGATAGCAGTATTCCAATATTTGAGAGACTGCCCCAAAGAAGAGGAGTATCTTGCCCCCAACTATCTGGGTCCTCATTTTATCGACCTCAGAAGGATGGAAGTCTAAGTTAACTTTGAGCTGGTCAGGATCGAACTCCTGGCAGTGGGCACAGATTGCCTGTAATATTGCATGCCAACCACTGTGCCACCAGTGGTCTCAATAATGATTTTCTTGTGGGTCATCCTCTATGTGCGTAGACCCTGGGTTTGGGACCCGAGCACCACAAGATGGGGTGAGCTCCTGTCCCCACCTCAGCTCCTGCCAACCTAGCAGTTTGAAAGCATGTAAATGCAAATAGATCAATAGGTACCACTTAGATGGGAAGGTAACAGCACTCCCTGATGACATACTGGCCACATGACCACAGAAACATCTTCAGACAGCTCTGGTTCAACGGCCTCAAAACGGAGATGAGCACCATCCCCAAGAGTTGGACATGACTAGTGGAATAAAATCCACAAAGACGCTGTTACAGTACCTCCCCCCATGTGCTCCTTTGGCAGCTTAAAAAGATAACTGGGTTCAGGTTGGCATCCCCGACCATTGAACTCTTTCCTTTCCTTAGTGTCCTTCCTCACCTTCTCTTTTCCCGCACAGGTGTTGTGTCAAGTAGAGATTCCCCTCACCATGTTCCACAACTCTGTGGATGACCAGTACATTGACTGCAGCCCCGTAAGATTGCTTGAGCTGCACATGCCAGGAAAGATCCTTGTGGAGAAAAAGTATAGTAAGACCTGGGAAATAGCCAAGACCCACTTGGCCAAAATCTTGACAGCTTCAATCCAATGTATGGCACTGCGATTGTGGCCTACACAGAGATAGCCTGTACTACGATTTCAATACCGCTGCAAGACAAGCTGGGAAATCCCAACATTCTTATGACCTATAACTCTTCAAGGACTTCCAGCTCCTCCTAACCAAAGCCCTTCAGGCCAAGAAGACCAAGCCCAGCTGCTTTGAAGTCTTCCGCGGGAAAAAAGGAATACGCTACGTCTCTGACACGGCAGTTCGCTTCGGACAGTTTGTTTCCTCCTCACTGGATAAACAGTTGGCCCAATTTTATGGTGAGGACACCCTCTTCTCTATCAACACTTGTCACGGAGTGTGCATTTTTGACTTCTCCTACTACCTGGACCGAAAGGAAGTTCTCATCTATGAGGTGTTCACTGTGATCGACCACAGTAGGAACCAAAATGGGGCCTTCATAAGGCTGGAGTCCCGGGGTGTTTCCAGCCGCTTCAACTGTGAAGCCCTGAATGGTAAGAGGCTGGAAGAAGGGAGAACCTGGGGTTCAGGGGTCTGAGGGAGCTTCTTGGCCATATCTGGGGCTGCTGGAAAACCAAGTCAGTTCCAGGTGGACCAAATGTCTATGGTTATTCTCAACCATCCAGATCATGGTTGTTCTGTAGATGTTCTTTTTCCAAAAGGCAACTGGACTTTCTTGGTGGTTTCTTTGAAAACGTTTTACTCCTCATCCAAGAAGCTTCTTCAGTTTCCTTGGATGAGAAGCAAAACATTTTCAGAGGAAGTCCGGTTGCCTTTTTTGGGGGGGAGTCACCTCTGAGACTTCCAGATGGACTATATCACTCTGTTACAATGTCCTGAGGGCCATGCAGTGCAGCAGAGAGAACTTAGAACATGGGTGTCAAACTTGCTGCATCACGTGACATTTTGTGAAATTTTTCTCCTTCGCGGAGTTGGGGTGGGTGTGGCCTGTGTGTGACGTATGCAGCCCATGGACCACCAGTTTGACACCCCTGACTTAGAACTTAGAATAACTTTATTGTCACTTTGAGTGTACACTAACTCACTGCCATGTTAACCTCTCCACTCCTAACCCCATTTTTGTCTTCATAGCTGCAGGCCTCTTAACTCCTATGGGAATGCCCTTCCTTCTGTGAGGTCTCCTTCTGACCTGGAGCACTGACAACTTGGTCATCTAAGGACAGGGATTCTCCCAGGGGGAGGAGACCAGGTGCGACATGCAAAATACCTTTGCAAAGTGGCTTTATTTTCCCCGCCTGACAAGACGAAGCACAAGAATTTCACGCAATTTGAAAAAAGGTGTTTATTCAGAGAAGGTGAAGTCTTTCTCTAAACTGTCAAGATCAAGGATTGCATATATGTAGGATGGTTGTATCAGAAATGAAGAAATCAAGCAATAAAAGTCTTTGATTTGCAATGAAAGCTTTATTTTGTTACATGGGAGAAATGGTAAGCTGATACCCCCTCAGCATATGTTACAGCTGCTCCTTTCCACGCAGCTTTGCTTCTTTCTGGACACTCCCAATCAGGGAGTTTGGATTGTTTGGTTGATCAAAAGGCTAGTGTCGAGTTTGAACCACATTTTTGCTGTTGCAACTATCATCACTTGCCAATGAACCCAGGAGGGAGAGAAGGGCGGGATGGAATGTAGACTCCAGACATCAGAAGACACAGCATGAGGGAGGGAGGAGCTAACGTCGCGACGATACGACGGAAGATCTCGGTGCTCCGAGATCGTCGTCGATATCTCCGCTGCTGGACGGTCCAGCCTGGACCTCACTGTCCCATAGAGACAGTGATAGAGGAGGGCACATCCTGCCAATCCCAGGGACACCACAAAGTCCCTGGTTGATCCAGGAGAAGCCCTTTTTTCTGGCAGTGAAGAGGCAGCCATTAAGCTGTTGAAGTTGGGACAGCTCTGGAACGGAAGAGAATGAGCAAAAGTGTGTCAGCTTGGTGAGAGATTTTTAAAATAGACTAATTAAGAACACCCTGGGGTGAAAAGATAATTAAAATTGAAGAAAGAAGAAGTTAAGTGGCGGAATTGAGCCTAAGTCTAAGTTAGTTTTTCCTACATTGCAATTTATTTTTATTTGTGGATGCCTATGGAGGATTTTATTTTTAAATTTTGACTGGACTGGAGATTTCCTTTTTATCTGCTTAATTGTTAAATTTATAGTGCCTTTTTAGTTTTATATTATTTTGGTTTAGTCTTGTTATTTTTCCTTTCTCTACTTTTTTTTTAATTGTCTATTGGACATAGAGGGAAAGTGGAAGGAACAAGAAACACTGCCAACTAGTGGATTGAAACATTGTATCTTTTTTTATTGGCAAAAGAAAGTAGCAACTGTGTTACATTTCAAGGACTCTGAGCCTGATTATAGATAAGATACAGTGGGGCAAAAAAGTATTTAGTCAGCCACCAATTGTGCAAGTTCTCCCACTTAAAAAGATGAGAGAGGCCTGTAATTGTCATCATAGGTAGACCTCAACTATGAGAGACAAAATGAGAAAACAAATCCAG
>WNWU01006039.1:0-17418 GCA_012654045.1 Ptyas mucosa | reverse complement strand
GAGAAAGATGAATGCTGTGCAGAATAAGGAGCAAGAAATTTTGGAAGCTGATGAAATTTTGGTTACACGAATTTTTTTTTATAAAACTCAATCTGCATTTAAAGAGCTGTTTCCAGAAGAAGCTACATTTCTGCAAAAATTTTATAATATGCAATCCCAAAAACCGCAAAATTTTACTGGAGTTAAAAAAGGCAGAGGGATCAAAGTTAAGAAGAAAGTTCGTAAAAAGGAAAAGAAGAAAGACTGGAGAAATGGAAAATAACCCTGCTTGATGAGATGATGGTCCTTAAAAAGTATTGTTTAACTGTTTAAAGATTTTGAATTTTTGGGAAAAAAAAAACAGACAGCAGTTTAATGCCAGTTAACTAAGTGATGAGCGACGATGAGGAGGCAATCTACAGCTGTATTGGAATATTTTGAGAAGAATAAACAGATCACAGCAATGCTGGTGTGTTGGGCTGTGAAATATGCCCTGACTTGAATGATTTGGAATATTTTATTAAGGACTGTAATAAATTTGGATCTAACTGTAATCGCAGAAGTTTTATTGAATATAGTAAATTGGAGTTTCCCGTTTGATGGTAATAAATATAAGGCAAAAGGACTATGGACCTAGAGCAATTGCAGGTGATCTGGTGGTTTCCCTAATACGTCTGATGAATTTATTAATCTAATTTTTGACTGGATTTGATGGATACTATTTCAAATATAATTATAAAGTCACTCGGGTTTTTTTTTTTTATAAAGAAGCAATTTTTTATTTAGGTGGGTAGACGCAAATGAAGATATTTTATATGCTGTTGGAAGATGTGAAGACAAGAAGATTAGCAACTGGTTTAATCTAGTATGAAGAATTTAAATGTTTGATATGGTTATTAAATGACGTTTTATCTGTATTGATAAATTAATAAGAGGTTTGATTGTTATTTTTTTAATTAAAAAAAAATTTTTTTTATTAAGTGTTTTAACCATAATTGGACCTTGATGGTTTAAAAGTGGAGGACGGAAGACTTTATATAGTATTTTATTTTAAATTTGGGGTTTTTTTGAATGAGGGTTTCTTTTTTTGTTGTTGTTGTTGTTGGGTTTTTTTCTTTGTTTTAAATGAAAGAAGTTATAAAATACCTTGTTAAATTGTATAGACTTAATAATTTGTTAAGTATTAATTAGTTATATTGAGTAATGATAGGTTTGATTAGGTAATACTTAATTGTTTTATTAACTGCTGTAATTATAAATGGAGATTAATTCTGTTGAATTAGATGGAATAAGAAGAAAGAAGACTTGCTTTCCTTTTATCTACTTGTTTAATGATTATGATTATGATAAGTGTGAAATGGAGTTTAATTTAGAGAATTTGAGCTGTATTTTATCTTGTATTTGCTCTGGGAAGTCGGGGGGTGGTTGGGGAGGGGGGAGAAAATGTATGTAAAACTTTTAAAACTTTTTCAATAAAATAAAATAGTAATATTTACAACCCAATATGAAAAAGAAATACAATATTTAATTACTCATATTTTAACAGCAGCGAGAATCGTTTTTGCTCAGGGTTGGAAATTGGGAGATACACCACCAGAAGATAAAATAATATTAAAAGTGGTGGAGTACACAGAGATGGATAAACTTATGAAAGAAATGTAGGAAAAAGAAGATACTGAATATTAACTAGTATGGCAAAGATGGTACGACTGGCTGGAGAAAAGGAAAATAAAATAGAACTAGGAACATGAAAAAAGAAAGGAAATAGCTGGATAGGAATTGAGTACCAAATAAAACAATAAATCAAAAAGGGAATTTAAGATATCGTTATATATGTAAAGGTGTAGATATATATATAGAGGAATATAGTTTACTGATGTGAATATCTAAAATACAAGTCGTAAGACTTGATATATGTTTATTTGTTCTGTATAGTGTATTGTCATACTTGTGTTTGCTGTTTTTGTTGTCTTTTAATCAAAATAAATAAAAATTTAAAACTAATTTCTTAAGGGAATTATTTAATTAAAAGGCCCATTTATATTATGATAAACATTTAAATAGCTATTTTATTGTAACACATGAATTGCTATGGCTAGTTAAAAATGTAAGATAATATGTTAACATTCAGAACTGTAAACCTAAAAGATTTCAATACAGGTAGTCCTTGACTTACGACCACAATTGAGCCTGAAATTTCTGTTGCTAAGTGAGACATTTGTTAAGTGAATTTTGCCCCATTTTACGACATTTCTTGCCATATTTGTTAAGTGAATCATGGCAGTTCTTAAATTAGTAACAGAGTTGTTAAGTGAATCTGGCTTCCCCATTGACTTTGCTGGTCAGAAGGTCACAAAAGGGGATCCCATGACCCCGGGACACTGCAACTGTCATAAATGTGAGTCAGTTGCCAAGCATCTGAATTTTGAGCACATGAGCACAGGGATGCTGTAATGGTTGTAAGTGTGAAAAACAGTCATAACTCACTTTTTTCAGTGCCATTGTAACTTTGAACGGTCACTAACTGAACCGTTGAAAGTTGAGGACTGCCTTTAGTTTTAGCATAAATTTTGCTTGAGGATTTTAACCATGCATATAATTTGTTGTCTAAATTGTTTTCGGCTGGACTTGGGTTTACAGCCTACATACCTACTTAGGGTTATCTGACATTGTGTTGAGAGCAGTTAACCATGGTTTATACAACTTAATGGCTGGGCTCACAACACACGCAATAGTGTATTCAAACTTCATGTTCAAGTCATCCTTTGTCATCACTGGTTAAATGGTTCTAAAATAGTTATCTTTACACCTCTCGGTAAAACAATGGTTTTAATTTTAGATGACTATTATAAGAATACAGTATTGCTTTTGATTTTTCTATTAGGTGTTTTTATGTGGCTCCCTTGTTCTCCTGTTCACTGCTGCCTTTTTTATGAACTGATGAAGATATCTGACACTAATCTTACAATGTTCTCAGTTTAGAGGAGAAAAGTTGCCATAAACCTTGGATACTTAGAAAGGCTTAGATCTTGCTTTCTTGTCAAAAATAAGATTGTTACCATCTTTTGCTTGTTCCTCCAAAGCTTGTTCCTGGAAATTGTGAAGATACAGAGGATGTTATGGGAATATAGTGTGCAAAGAGACTGTTGATTAACAGGAAGTTGATGAAAATTCATTCTTTTATGTGTACAGAGAAACAAATGTAAGAAGTTAGTCAATGTAGCCAAATAGCTTTGTTCATAATAAGGAACAATGTAAAAACAAGATGCTTATGATTTAGTCTTAAGAAGCAACTTAAAGTGAATTCAGCTAAACGCCCTGATTCAAGGTCTTTATAGGAAGTCTTTGTATAAAGTGTATATCTTTCATCACATACTGTGCACTTCCTATATATGCAACTGTTACAGTGATTTTTTTAATGTGATAAATGCTGTTCTGTATATATATGTGCGTGTGTGTGTGTGTGTGCTTATGCAATTAATAAGCATGTGTTCTGAGTATGCATTATGCATTACAGGAGCCAGCCAAGGTTTCTGAATTAAATCCTAATGCAAAAGTGTGGGGGAATCACAAGGTACATGTGGAAGCAAGTGGTACTGAAGGTGGTGTGAGCAAAACCTGGGAAGAAATAACAGATCATCCACCAGATTCCTGTAAAAAAGGTACAAGAAATCTGTTTTGAAAGAGTGGAGTATAACTAATACTAAAGCTATCTGTATTTAAGTAATACTTTTACTTGTGCAAACAGCTTTCCTTTCTTCAGTTAACAGCTTTCTTATATCCCTTCTCAGTCCACATTTTCTTCTCTGCTTTTGTTATAGTCTAATTAAATCAATATTTGCTAACCAGTATGCTCCTATTAACTAACTACTTCTCCCCCCCATAACTGGTACCCTAACCCAGCGATCCCCAACCTTTCCAGCTTGGTGGCCTGGCCCAGCGCTGGGTGGGGGCGCATGTGTGTGGCAGGCAAACACTTCATGTGCGAACAGAAGTGCGAACGGAGGGTGCTTGCGCTCACATGTGAAGCTCCAAGTGTGAGTGGCAGGCTCTTGTGCTCACGTACGAAGCTTCACTCGTGCAAATGGAGCTTCTTGCGTGAGCACAAGCACCCTCTGCTCACACAAATGGAGCTTCACACGCAAGTGGAGAGTGCTTGCGTTTGCGTGTGAAGCTCCACTCGCGTGAGCGGAGGCCACTCACTTGTGATGCTCCACTTGCATGAATGGAGCTTCCTGCGCAAGCACCCTCTGCTTGCGAAAGTGGAGCTTCATGCGAGCATGTGTGCCCATTTCTCCCACGGCCTGGTTTCGAACAGGCCACAGCCTAGTGGGCCATACCCCAGAGTTTGAGGACCCCTGCCTTAACCCAAAGGTTATGCTTGTACATACCCTGCCCTAGTTGTTCAATTTAAAAAATGATCAATTAAAAATTAATTAATCCACCCTTAAAACCTATTAAGAGGCACCAAATAATGGCTTAGCTTGAGTAAGAAACATGTTATTTGCTGCTTAGTGAGCAGCAGTTTTGTGTACACAAGAAACAAATCCTTGCATATTTCTTGTAGGCTTCATTGAGTGAAACTTTAGGTGTATTGAAAAACTACTATTAAGCCTTAATCTACATCCATTTAAAGACATTACATAACTTACAGTAATAAGAGCAAATGCTACCCTTCCGGCAGATAGTCAGAATATAAAGCCTTTGATATCTCAGTCAGAGCAACTGAAGTATTTTTGTGACCCTTATAGTTTTCTCCACAGCATTAGAGGCCAATGGTGATGGTGACAAAAAGCACCAGAATGAATTGTTAACAGAAGATCAAGAACTGTCACTATCTGTTCCTTTATCAGACCAAACAGATATGAACCCTTTGGCTCTAGATCATGCAGAATACGAAACTATACATGAAAACACTGAGACAGGTATGGAAAGTGTCCTTGGTCATCCTTAAAGCTGTATACTTTTCTGGTTTATAGAATGACCAGGTAATTTGCGCATTCTAGCTGCTGAAGAAACATACCTGAGTAGGACTGAATTGTAGACATTGTTACAGTTGTGGCTATATGAGCAATAGTTGTGACTACTAAATCTATAATGTAGGACAGGGGTGTCAAACTCACATCATCATAGCAGCATCACATGACATATCGGGACTTTTCCCCCCTTTGCTAAACCAGGCGTGGCCAGTGCGTGATGCATCTGGCCCGTGGGCTGGGAGTTTGACACCCCTGATATAGGGCCTCAAGTACAAATTAATAATTTTATCAGCACACCTGTATGTGTGTGATTCACCTAATTGCAATTCTGGTTTGTCCTGTTATATTTGTCCAGCTTATATACATACTGTAAGAACAATTTGCTTCCTGTCATCTTCCATTTCAGTATCAAGCTGAGTGCATAGCTAAAGTATTTAAAAATGTTAACATTCCCCACCCCCTTTCAACTTAACACAGAGCCACCCAGAGTCAGTCCAGATGGAAAGCTTTTGCCTTATAGACAATGTTGGGAGTTTGGATTTCTGATGGTAAATATGAAGATTATGGATCTACATATTCTGTTATACTGCTAATTTCCGTTCTACAATGAATTTATACATTTGACAAGCTTATGTACTTTAAAAATTCTGTTCCAAGAAAAACTGAATTGGGTGATCTTGTCAGACCCAAAGACCAAGAAAGATGCACAGAGTTTTTTCTAAGCAGTTTCCTTTATTGTTCCTTACCTATAGACAGAAATCTTGCCAAACTACAGGTAGTCTTCAACTTGCAACTATTTGTTTAATGACCATTCAAAGTTATAAGGGCACTGAAAGAAATTGTTTTCAGATACATAATGCCAATCAAAAAATGTACTTATTTATTCATTACTTTGAAAAGAAGCCATAAGTAAATTGTGTATTGACTCTTAAATGTATTTTTCCTTGACTGTTCAATTTAGGTCATTCTTCTTTTATCTAATATTTCTAAAAAGGTAGGATGGTCCATGATTACCTCTTAAGTGTAGCTTAACACCATTGACATTTGCTGATTCCACCTGGTTAGGATCAGATGTCTTGACTTATCAGATGTCTTGATTATTGATCCAAAATAGCGCCGCCGAAGGCTGCCTCGGTAAAATGCTCTCTAATGGTTTCTTTATTTTTAATTATTCTCTGCGACTCACTACAGATTTCTTACTCACGAGACCATCTGCTAAGAATTAAGCAACGTTTCTTTAAGGAGCAACTTTCTGTGATCTCACCCCCCACCCCCTCTTTACAAACACGGAGGAGATTCTAACACAGGAAGAAGCAATTTCCCCAGACCTATGGATTACCAAGAAAACCATACAGAAGAAACGGAGACGAGGTAAAAGGGCGGGAATTTTAAAGAAGCTAAGAAATAGAACTGCTCTGCCTTCGATCTTCCTGACAAATTTATGCTCACTTGCTAACAAGATGGATGAAATACTCCTTTTAAACAGATGCAACTCTGATTTTCACAGCGCAGCTGCCCTATGCTTTATTGAAACCTGGTTACATGATGATATTGATGACAACAGCATGCAAATTCCAGGGTTTCAGATACATAGAGCAGACAGAATTCCAGAATCATCAGGTAAAAAGAAAGGAGGAGGCTTATGCTTATATATCAACAACAGCTGGTCTCAGGATATAACTATAATATATAAATTCTGTGATGAAAATTTAGAGTCTTTACTTATCAACTGTAAACCATTTTACTGTCCACGCGAGTACTCCTCATTTCTACTAATTGCTGTTTATGTCCCCCCCACAAGCCTGTGTAAATAAGGCATTACGAACTCTAGCTGACCAGATTATGGAGGATGAAGCCAAATACCCAGATTCACTGGCCATTATTATGGGAGATCTAAACAAAGCAAACTTAAGGAAAGAGCTACCAAAATACTTTCAGCATGTCAATTGTCCCACTAGAGGCAAGAATACTTTAGACCATTGCTACACAACACTAAAAGATGCTTACCGGTCCTTACCATGAGCAGCTGTGGGGCACTCTGATCATTGCATGATTTACCTTGTACCTGCTTACAGGCAAAGACTTAAAACCACAAAACCAACAATTAAATCATTGAAGACCTGGACTGAGGAGGCAAAGTTAAAGCTACAGGCCTGCGTTGACTGCACTGATTGGAATGTTTTCGAAAGTACCTCTGCAGACTTAGATGAACTCACAGATACTGTAACATCATATGTCAGTTTCTGTGAAGACCTATGTGTACCGACCAGGAACTTGCGAACATACAGTAACAACAAACCTTGGTTCACAGCTAAACTTAAGCAGCTACGTCGTTCCAAAGAGGAAGCCTACAGAAAAGGTGATAAAATGCTGTACAATCAGGCCAGAAATGTATTAACAAGAGAGATCAGAGCAGCAAAAAGAAGCTACTCTGAAAAGCTAAAGAATCAGTTCTCAACAAATGAACCAGGAAACATGTGGAAAACTCTTAAAAATATCACCGGTTATGGCAAACCTCCTTCCCAGGCTGAAGGAAATCAACAACTGGCAGATGACCTGAACATGTTTTACTGCAGGTTTGAAAGGAAACTACAGCCACCTATCTCCACAACCCCCATCTCAGACACACCAACAACAGCCAAGCCTCCTACAACTGACCCCATCCCATTGGGTTCACAACCCCTACTGATCAGAGAAAAGGAAGTGCAAGACCTATTTCACAGACAAAAGCCAGGAAAAGCTCCAGGCCCAGACAAGATAACTCCTTCTTGCTTAAAAGTCTGTGCTGACCAATTGACCCCCATCTTCACCCGTAACTTCAATAAATCACTAGAGATGTGCTATGTTCCTTCTTGCTTCAAATGCTCTACTATCATCCCAGTGTCGAAGAAGCCCACCATCAAGGAACTGAACGACTACAGACCAGTTGCTCTAACATCTGTAGTTATGAAAACCTTTGAAAGGCTACATCCTACAACAACTTGAATCTCCAAAGACCTACGCAAGGGTCCTCTTTGTAGACTTTAGTTCAGCATTCAACACCATCATTCCAGACATTCTTCTAACTAAGCTAAACCAGCTAGCAGTACCTGAACACACTTGTAAATGGATCATAAGCTTCCTAACAGACAGGAAGCAGCAGGTGAAGCTAAGCAGAATCACATCAGATACCTGTACAATTAACATAGGGGCCCCACAAGGCTGTGTGCTCTCTCCACTTCTCTCTATATACCAATGATTGCATCTCAAACGATCCATCTGAGGTGGGGTACTGGTATGGGCTAGTATTATTAGCAATGTGCTAGTTGGACCTTTTCGGTAGGGGTGAAATGTAAAATCTTTTACTACCGGTTCTGTGGGTGTGGCTTGGTGGGGGGTGATGGTAATGTGACTGGGTGGGCGTGGCCAACTTTTTAAAAAAAAAACTTTTCAAAGCATTTTTTTTTATGCTTTGAAAAGCCTCTTTGCTGATCAGGAACTCAGCTGGAATCGTCAGAGATTTTTCAAAGCATTTTTTTTACCACCTCTTTGGCCAAGAGGTTGCAGAAAAAAATGCTTTGAAAAGCCTCTGATGATCCCAGCTGAGCCGTGCGATCATCAGAGCTTTTTTTTTTACTTTTAAAAGCATTTTTTCATCGGAAGAGGTTGTAGAAAAAATGCTTTTAAAAGTAAAAAAAAAGAAGCCTCTGATGATCGTGCGGCTCAACTGGGCATGGGGGCGACGCAGGGATTTTTGCTACCAGTTCTCCGAACCACCCGCCACCATCGCTACCAGATCGGGCAATCCGGTCCGAACCGGGAGCATTTCACCCCTGCTTTTCGGGTTAAAGATGGACTCAAAATCAACTCCCAAACCTACTGCCAGTTTTTAGAAGACACTTTCTTCAAGCAGTGGTACAGGAAAAAAGTCTGCATCTTTCAAGAAGACCATGATTTTTATGCAGGACAATGCTCCATCGCATGCATCGAAGTACTCCACTGCGTAAAGGCCTTAAAGATGAAAGAATAATGACATGGGCCCCTTCCTCACCTGACCTAAACCCGATTGAGAACTTGTGGGCCCTTCTTAAACGGGAGATTTACGGTGAAGATAAACAGTACACCTCTCTGAACAGTGTCTGGGAGGCTGTGGTTGCTTCTGCACAAAAAGTTGATCGTCAGCAGATCAAAGAAACTGACAGACTCCATGAATGGAAGGCTTATGACTGTTATTGAAAAGAAGGGTGGCTATATTGGTCACTGATTTTTTTTTTGTTGAAATGTCAGAAATGTTTATTTGTACATTTTGAGTTGTTTATTATTCTCACTTTAACAGATGCAAATAAACGAGTGAGATGGGCAAATTTTCATTTTTCATTTAGTTGCATAACAATTCTGCACACTAATAGTTGCCCAACAATTGTGCACACATAGATATTCTCCTAAGAAAGCCAAAACCTCACTTTGACTTCCTTAAATATTCAAGTTTGAGGCTTATCAACATTTTGGATTGACCAAAAGCACTGTAGTTGTTCAAACAGCTAAGCCTCCTACAACCTACCCTATCCCATTGGGCCCACCACCTCTGATGATTACAGAGAATGAGGTGCAAAGCCTATTTCACAGACAAAAGCCAGGAAAAGCACCAGGTCCAGACAAGATAACTCCTTCTTGCTTAAAAAATTGTGCTGACCAACTGGCCCCCATCTTCACCCGCATCTTTAATAAATCACTAGAGATGTGCTATATTCCTTCTTGCTTCAAATGCTCTACTATCATCCCAGTGCCGAAGAAACCCTCCATCAAGGAATTGAATGACTTGGCTTCCAGTGGCACCGCCGGCATCGCAAGACACTTCTTTGCGAAGCGCCAGTCCAGGATTCCGTAGAACCGCAAGAACAGCGACAATCAGCTGTCTTGCAGTTCGGAAACTTTCCCCCAGGTGAAAGGGGGGAAAGTGAGTCGACGGGTGGGGTAGAGCTCCCTAAGAGCACCAGATTTTGCCTATAGTCTGGTGCTCGAAGATGAGAGCTCCCCGCGAAGCCTGTCAATACTCCGGACCTCGGACGTCTCTGCTTTGCAGAGCCAGATGCCACGACCATCCCAGCAACCAATTTTAAACAAATATATTTGATTAGAGCTGGCTGAGCATATGCAGGAGGAACGAAAATTGCAAGTATTTGATATTTTAACTCCAAGGGATTTACTTTTTTTAAAAAAAAGAATTTCTATGGGAAGAAAGTGAAAGCAAGATGGTGTTTTAGTTTCAATGGGGCGTGAAGAAGTGAAAGTTAAAAGTAATTATTGATAAAGCCCCTGTTTGAAACATAGGACTCTATTTTAAAAGGTGGATTAATTAAGGATGGAAATAATTGTAACAATTGAAGCAGTAGCATAAAGCATAAAGTGAAAGGTTTCTTTTGATACCTTTTTTTTTCTTTTTTTCTATTTTGTCCTCTTGGAAAGGGAAGAAGAAGGGGGGGAGATGGCTGGTCTTTTTGAAAGTAACGATGGGTTAGTTAACCCACAAATATGGTCTGACCTTTTTGAAGAAGCTTTGAACTCAATTACCTCTGCTTTATTGGAAAGACTTGATACTTTTTTACTTAACAGTGAGGTGTTGAATGAAGAGCTGGGAGAAGAAAGAGAACAGCCTACAGTGATTTTGGAAAATAAAATGGAGGAATTGCAGAATGAGAAGGAAGAATTTTTGGGAGCTGTTGGGATTTTGGAGACACGAAATGGAATTTTACATTTTTTCTATAAAGTCCTAACTGCAGTTAAAGAGCTGTTCTCAGTGGAAGATACAGTTTTGCGAAAATTATGTTGTATACAACAACCTCAGAAAATTCAAGAGTGTATTAGAGCAAAAAAAGGCGGAGGAATCAGAGTGAAGAAAAAGGTCCGCAAAAAAGTTAGGAAAAAAGACTGGAGACGAGGAAAATAACCCTCCTTGATGAGATGGTCCATAAAATGTTTTGTTCAAGTGTTTATAGATTTTGAACTTTGGAAGAAAACACCCAACAGTTTAATGCCAGCTATTTAAGTGAGGAAGGACGATGAAAGGCAAATTATAGATATATTGGAATATTTTGAGAAGAATAAACAGATCACTGCAATGCTGGTGTTTTTGGTTGTGAAGTAAGCCTTGGCCTGAGTGAATTGGAACCTTTTATTAAAGACTGTAACAAAGATGGATTTAATTGTAACTGTAGAAGTCTTATTGAATATGATAGCGAATTTGAGCTTTTTGTTTGAGTGTAATAGCCACAGGGCAAGAAGATTATAGGCCTAGGGCAATTGCAGGATCTGGTGGTTACCCTAATACGATGATGAACTTAATAATCTAGTTGAAGGACTTTATAGTAAATTATGGAATGGTATCAAATAATTTAACTTTTTTTTCCCTCTTTCTATACAATACCGTTGCGGTGGGATTATATCGTGGTTGGATTTGGCAGATACCATGTGGAATACAAATACAAAGTCACTCGGGGGGATTTTTTATATAAAGAAGTATTTTTTATGCAGGGAGGTAGATGGCAACTGAAGATATTATAAATACTGTTGGAAGATGGGAATAATCAAGAAGACTAAGAACTGGTTTGATATCGTACGAAGAAGGACTAAATGATAGACATAGTTATTAAATAATGTTCCTAGATGATGTGCTAAAACGTATTGTTAAACTAATAATAGGTTTGATTATTAAGTATTGTTTTTAGTTAGAAAATGTTTTCTTCAAAGTGTTTTAACTATAATTGGACTTTAATGGTCTAAAATTGGAGGACAGAAGAAGGGTTTATATAATGTTTTGTTTTAAACTTATGGATTTATAATGAGGTTTTCAGGAAAGAAGCTATAAAATGTTTTGCTAAATTGCTTAGATTTAATAAATTGTTAAGTATAAATTGGTTAAAATGAGTAACAATAGGTTTGATTATGTAACACGATTGTTCTACTAAGTGCTTCAATTGTAAATGGATTTTAATTGTGTAAAACTGGAAGGAAGAAGAAGAAAGAAGATTTGCTTTCCTTTTACTTAATTGTTTATGATTGTGTGAAGTGTGAGAGGGAGTTAAATTTATAGATAGTTATCTTATGCATTTTTATTAAGCTTGTTGTATTCTATATCCTGTATTTGCTCTGGGAAGTCCGGAGGGGTGGGTGGCTGGGGAGGGGGGTGGCTGGGGAGGGATAGGGTGGGAAAGGGAGGGCTTTGTATTTTTTAGGTTAACTTGATTTATGTATTATGATATGTTGGGGGTTGGGGGGGGGAAAGGGGGAAAAATTGTATTTGAAAAACTTTTTCAAAAAAAAAAAGGAATTGAATGACTTCAGACCGGTTGCTCTAACATCTGTAGTTATGAAGACCTTTGAAAGACTAGTGCTCAGCCACCTGAGAACAATCATGGATCCCCTGTTAGACCCCTTGCAATTTGCCTACCGAGCAAATAGATAGACAGATGATGCTGTTAATATGACTCTGCACTACATCCTACAACATCTTGAATCTCCAAAGACCTATGCAAGGGTCCTCTTTGGAGACTTCAGCTCAGCATTCAATACCATCATTCCAGATATTCTTCTAACTAAACTAAATCAGCTAGCGGTATCTGACCACACTTGTAAATGGATCATAAGCTTCCTAACAGACAGGAAGCAGCAGGTGAAGCTAGGCAAAATCACATCAGATACCTGCACAATTAGCACAGGGCCCCCACAAGGCTGTGTGCTCTCTCCACTTCTCTTCTCTCTATATACCAATGACTGCATCTCAAATGATCCATCTGTTAAACTACTGAAGTTCGCAGATGACACAACAGTGATCGGTCTCATTCGAGACAATGATGAATCCGCATACAGACGGGAGGTTGAACAACTAGCCTCGTGGTGCGACCAGAACAATCTGGAACTGAACACACTCAAAACTGTAGAACTGGTGGTGGACTTTAGGAGAAACCCTCCCATACTACCACCTCTTACAATACTAGACAACACAGTATCAACAGTAGAGACCTTCAAATTTCTAGGTTCTACCATATCTCACGACCTAAAATGGACACCCAACATCAAAAATGTCATCAAAAAAGCACAACAAAGAATGTTCTTTCTGTGCCAACTCAGAAAGCTCAAACTGCCCAAGGAGCTGCTGATCCAGTTCTACAGAGGAATTATTGAGTCTGTCATCTGCACCTCTATAACTGTCTGGTTTGGTTCTGCAACCCAACAAGACAGACACAGACTTCAGAGGATAATTAGAACTGGCAGAAAAAACAATTACTACCAACCTGCCTTCCATTGAGGACTTGTATACTGCACGAGTCAAAAAGAGGGCTGTGAAAATATTTACAGACCCCTCGCATCCTGGACATAAACTGTTTCAACTCCTACCCTCAAAACAACGCTATAGAGCACTGCACACTAGAACAACTAGACACAAGAACATTTTTTCCCGAACGCCATCACTCTGCTAAACAAATAATTCCCTCAACACTGTCAAACTAGTTACTAAGTCTGCATTACTATTAATCTTCTCATCGTTCCTATCATCCATTTCCTCCCACTTACGACTGTATGACTGTAACCTTGTTGCTGGTATCCTTAAGATTTATATTGACTGTTTCCCTATGACTATCATTAAGTGTGGTACCTTATGATTCTTGACGAATGTATCTTTTCTTTTATGTACACTGAGAGTTTATGCACCAAGACAAATTCCTTGTTTGTCCAATCACACTTGGCCAATAAAGAATTCTAGTCTCTAGTCTCTAGTCTAGTCTAAAAACCTGAGTCAGTGTACATCTGGTTAATGCTTGGATACTGGTAGGGGATTTCCTGGAGAGTCTGAGTAGGAAGTTTAAAAATAAGAAAGAAATGGTAAACAATTTCTATACTAAACCAAACCCCCCCCCCCCCAACCCTTAATGGATTTGACTATGTAGTGAGAACACCACATTTCATAACAGGTAGACTATCTAGGCCAGTGTTTCTCAGCCATAGCAACTTAAGACGAGTGAACCTCAAGGCCCCAAATTCTGGGAGTTGAAGTCCACATAGCTTAAAGTTGCTAAGGTTGAGAACTCCTGATCTAGGCACATACATTGCTACTTCTATGAAGCATATAGCATTTGTTTTTGTCTTTATTTCTTGTTTTTCATTCTAGGAAATAAAGAAGACCTTCGGCCAGAAGGTCAAGAAGATTTACGAGAAGTGCTTAAAAAAACACTGGAGTTCTGCTTATCAAGGTAAGCATATAATGGATATGATCTAGTTGAGCCTCCTGTTATTGCTATTAATTATTGTAGAATAATTATGAATGCCATAACCAATATGGCCTCTGGACTGCAAACAAATTCATGATTGGGCAGGGATATATATGTTAATTTTATAGCATGAAAATCTGAGGGGTGGGTGGGAAGGAATAATACAATAGCCAAGATTTGATTTTCCTTAATTAAATGTTTTATTTTATTTTCTTGATTTTTTCAACTGAAACACAAAAGAAGGCAATTTTACAAGCTGCCAGCCATTTGCTAGGTGTTCCATGGGTTCTCTGTTACAGGAAAGTTTGTTATTTCAGAGGTTTAGAAAAATTAATTGTTGAGAACAGATACAAGTCAATTGCATGCTGGCTTCTGTACTAAAAAGGAATATTTCAATACTGGTACCTTGTTTTGTTTACCATTAAATGTAAGATGCCAGGCATTTGGAATTCTTGTATATAGCAGTAATTTTCCAACACTCCTCATGTAACCTACTTAATGTTTACTCATTTAATATAAAGTTGTAGCTTTAAACAAAATTAGTTGAACCAAATCTAACCCACCAGCCACCTTCACGGCTGGCCATAAGTTTGGTATATTACCCAATTTACTGCTTTTTAAAAGCATCTAAAATGAGCTGCTTTTGGCTTTCTGTGTCAAATTGTGCAACAAAAGCAGAACTTTACAATTTAAGAGGTGAGAAAACCAAGGCTGGTTGTAATTGTTTAATCTTACTAGAAACAAAGGCATTTTAAAGTAAAGCCATTATTGTATCTTAATATTTAGGAATAATCTTGAAGGCCATGTACTAATTACACAGAGAATTAATTTTGCAGTATTGTTTTTCCTTTTTTCTTCAACAGAGAGAATCTTGCCAGTGACATGTACCTTATATCTCAGATGGACAGTGATCAGTATGTGCCAATAATGACGGTAGCTAATCTTGATCACATCAGGAAGCTGAGCAGAGATAGGGATTTGATTGTTGAAGTGCTGCGATGTAAGTAATGGCAAATCATGTAATATACTCTCTCTCTCTCTCTCTCTCTCTCTCTCTCTCTCTCTCTCTCTCTCTCTGTGTGTGTGTGTGTGTATGATTTATTTGTTGCCCATCTTGCCTCAAGGTGACTGCACGGCTTACAAAACCGTAAAAAATAAATATTTCTGATACAAATAAAACTACAAATTACAATTAAAAGATGGGGAGGGAGGGAGAAAGATGTGCAGGGGTGGAAGGTGGGATCTTCTCTTAATCTATCAACCACTTCCAATGTGATACTCCCTCGTTGGGATCCCAGGCCAACTGGCAGAGCCAGGTCTTCAGGCCCTTACAGAAGGTCAGAAGGGTGGGAACAGAGCTCACTTCAGGGGGTACAGTATTCCAAAGGGCAGGAGGCACGATAGAAAAGGCTCTTCTCCTGGACCCCGCCAGCCAAAATTCCTTGACTGACAGGGCCTGCAGCATGCCCCTTCTCTCAGCACGGGTGGGGTGGGCCCGTCACATTGAGGTGAGACAGTTCCTCAGGTAACCTGGACCCATGCCATGCATGGCTTATAACCAACACCTTGAATTGCAGTCAGAAGCAAACCAGCAGCCAGGGCAGCTTGTGGAGCAGTGGTTCAACATGGGCCACTCTAGGGGCCCCAAGAACTGCCCACACCACTACACTCTACATCAATTATAGCTTCCAAATGCTCTTCAAGGGTAGCCCCATGTAGAGTGTGTTGCAATAGTCCAAGAATGAGATGACCAGGGTTTGAGTGACTGAGGGAAGGAACTCCTGATCCAGGAATTTCTGCACCATTATTTAGAATTAAAGAGGGCTTAGTTGAGATGGGTGAGGTTGAAGCTAATTTTTTTCCATTAAAAAGCAAAGTATGTTAAAATGGTAGCACCATTTTTTTTGTAGGATAACTTGACAAATACTAATGGGGTAAATAGCAGAATTAAGTCTCTATACAGGTAGTCCTTGACTCACAACCACAATTGGGACTGGAAAATTTGTTGTTAAGTGGTGTGTTCATTAACCGAGGCATCATATGACTGCACCCAAATTTACTACATTTTTGTCATAGTCATTAAGCAAATTATGGTTAAGTGAAACATCATATGTTCATGATTTGCAACCTTCCTTGCTGGCTTCCCATTGATTTTGCTTGTCAGAAGCTGGCTGGGAAGGTCGCAAATGGCGATCATGTCACCCCAGGATGCTGCAACTGTTGTAAATGCGAGATGGTTGCTAAGTGCCCGGATTGTGATCACATGACTGTGTAAGGACCAGTCGGAAGTCATCGTAACTTCAAATGATTGTTAAACAAATAGTCATAAGTCAAAGACTACCCATATATATTCACTAGACTAAGTCGGGTGTAAGTAATGTATATGTGCCTGCTGGCTCCTTCTTGTGAACTATGTAGCTTGTAAACAGCTATCCTGAATAATGGCAGTTTTCGTGAATACAATGTGCGTTGAGTGCCTTTCTTTGGGCCTATATATTCTCAAAAAATGTGTGTTGGAGTTAGAAGGCCTTTAAGGAGTTGGCAACAGGATAAAATTACTTCTTTGCTCTCTGCCAGGACCTCCTACCATCAAATACTGTATTTTTCTGACTCCCAAAGGTGCTTTCTCAAGAGGCAACTGGACTTTCTGGTTTTTCTTTGAAGACATTTCACTTCTCATCCAAGAAGCTTCTTCAGCTCTGACTGGATGGTGGGGAATGGAAGGATTTATACTCCTTGCAGACAGCTGGTCATTTGCATTTTTTTAGCGCAGACATGTAAAACTCAAGGCTCATGGGCCAGATCCGGCCTGCAATGTGGTTAGATCTGGCCTGTGTGGCTGCCATGGAGACAGCAAGGGGCCGGCCCCTGTCACCTCTGCCCTGGCCCACCCCAGCCAGGCCAGGCACAGTCCCCCTGGGGGCGCACACAGGAGGTGGAGAGTGCCTTGAATGCAGCAGCTGCTTTTGCTCAACTGACGCCACTTGGCACGCTGGTTGATCCCCACGCGGCCCGCTACCTCTCTGCCAGACGGATGGCCTGCCAGCCTCATTCTCAGGCACTTGGCCCTCACACCTGACTCACCCAGGAGGCTTTTCCATATGCGGCGCTCAAAAGCTGCCACAGCAGCAGCAGAGGTTCGGCCACCTGCGCCTCTGCCTGCGAGCGCTTCCCTTTCACCGGGACAACCTCTGCCCCCACCCCACCTCCCGCCC
>WNWU01006029.1:0-15876 GCA_012654045.1 Ptyas mucosa | reverse complement strand
ATTTTTGACTGGTCCTTGCACTTGTGACCAGTCCTCGAACTTACAACTGTCCTCACATTTTACGTTTTTGCCCTATCTTATCACCATGGTGAAGAGAAGCAGTTGTGAAATGCGTGACATGGTTGTTAAGAATGCTACAATGAGCATAAATGATGACCAGTCATAAGTGCGAAGGCCAGTCAAAAGTGCGAGGACCTGTCAGAAATCACTTTTTTCAGCCCTCTGGGTAGTCCTTTTGTGCATATGCACTACTCAGAGGGCTGAAAAAGTAATTTTTGACTGGTCCTGCATTTGTGACCAGTCCTCGCACTTACAACTGTCCTCACATTTTACATTTTTGCCCTATCTTATCACCATTTCTCTCTCCCCCTCTCTTTCTCATTCTTTCTCTCTCCCCCTCTTTCTCTCTCTCTCTCCTCTCTCTCATTCTCTTTCTTTCCCCTTCCTCAAAGAGAGAGGTAGTAGGTTTGAGGAGAAAGATTACTGTACAATAAAAAAGATGAAAGGGAAGAAAACCAACCCCAAACAAATATAAAGATATCAAGATAAAGAATGAATTGTTAAACTTTAAAGAATAAAAGAGAACAAATATGAATAAATAGCAATAATTAGAAACACACATACAAACATACAATGTATTTTCTTTGAACAGAGTATTTGGCCGGTTCACAAATTTAAACAGTGTTCAGTCATTTCACTCAAATTTACAATTTCTATACTTTTTGCCTTATTTATTCCTCATCTATTTTTTTAAAAAATCAATTTTACCCTTCATCCTCATCTCTAATCTTAATCAAATTCAATTTTTCACTTCTATTCTATATTATACCCCTTCCCATTGTCATCTATTTTTATATCCATCCTCACATTGGTTAATTATGTAATATTACAGTTGTTCAATACAAATTCAACATTTTAATATAAATCAATTAGTCATATAACTATCTTTTTTGTATATTAATCAATATGAACATGAATATTCCAATTATTGCCATGCAATCCAATTTCTTACAAATCAATTACCGGTAATTATATTAACCAATAATAATAAACCAAATAATTTCCCCCATATATTCTTCCAAACCACAACTTAATCATTTCTGCTTTCAACACAATATACAATTAATAGTATCTCAATTATTACAATTCCCTAGTTAAATAGAGCTTTTTCTTTTGTGTTTTAAAATCTTGAACTCTCCTCTTTTGCCATTTGCCATGAATTTCCCATTGTTTGCACCTACTTTTTTTGATGAGGAAAAAGAAATCTGCCTTTCCAACGTTGCAAGCAAAAGAAAAAGAAATCTCTCTGCCTCATTTTGTCACATTGCAGCAAAGACCCTGCTTTAGTTTCAGTTTCGCTTTTTTAGCATAGCTGGGAGGGGGAGGGAAAATGCTCCAGCAATTTACCTCTTTGCAGCTAGCTAGCAACAGAGCCCCGGTAAAACAGCTGAGAGCAAATCAGCTGAGTGTCAGGAGGCTCTTCAAATAAATTATGGTAATTAACCTATACTGACGCTGAAAGGGGCTGTTTTTTCTATATTTGCAGACAGGGGTCTACTCATTTGTTTTCTTTTAAAAAGGCTTTTTTTTTCGTGACTCGAATATAAGCTGAGGGGGCTTTTTCAGCCTGAAAAAGTTGCTGAAAAACTCGGCTTATATTTGAGTATGTACGGTATTCTTTCATTAGAAGTTCTATTGGCTCAGATAAGGGAAAACAAGGAAATAAAAGGATTAAAAATTAAAAAAGAGGAATATAAAATACAGGCCTTTGCGGACAATATGGTGTTTATAATAGAGGACCCCTTGGAGACGGAGTAGTCCTACTACAGGAAATAGAAAAATTTGGCATAATCACGGGCTTAAAAATAAACAAAAATAAAACAAAGATATTCACCAAAAATTTTATGAAAGGCCAAAATAAGAAATTAGAGGAGAAATTAGGAATTAAAATTCTAAAAAAAGTAAAGTATCTGGGTATTTGGATAATGGCGAGACTATCTTCAATAAAGGAAGATAATTATTTGAAACTATTGCAGCAAATTCAAAAAGATTTAGAGAGTTGGGCAAAATTATAAATATCATTGATTGGAAGAATTGCTACTATAAAGATGAATATCCTACCAAAAATTTTATATTTATTTCAAATGGTACCAGTAAAATTGGGGAGAGCTTTTTCAAAAAATTGAATAAAATTATTAGTAAGTTTATATGGTTGGGGGAAAAGCCCAGAATTAAATTAAAACTCTTACAAGACTCTAGAAATATGGGTGCCTTTAGCCTCCCAGACTGGGAACTTTAGCATCAGGCTGCAGTAATATCATGGCTCAAAGAATGGATAAATTTTAAAAAATTGAAGAATTCTAACGATTGAGGGGCACGATTTACAGAGTGGTTGCCATGCCTTTATTTGGGAGGGAAAGAATAAAGCTCACACATATTTTCAAAAACATCAGGTGAGAGAAGTATTGTTAGAAATTTGGATGAAGATTAAAAGAAATTTTTACACAAAAGTACCAAGATGGATATCGACAATGGAAGCCTTGGTCTACCCCAATTTAATTGACTTAAACAAAATAGTAACCTATGAAGAATTGCTAGACGGACAAGGAAATTTGAGATCCAAACAAGAACTATTAGAAGGAGTTAAAATTGATTGATGGCCTTATTTACACATCCAAACAAAATATAAAACGAATTAGAATTATATGGTTTTCAAAATGGACAACAAGAAATTGATAAAATATTAACAGGGACAGATGAAAAGATAATTACCAAAACGTATAACTGTCTCTTCAAATTTAAAATGGAACAGGAAACTGAAGGAAACAATGATAATTTGGATGAAAAATTTTGGATACAGCATAGAATTGGAGTACTGGAAAAAAATATGGGGAACAAATTATAAAATAACGTTGTTGGCTGCCTACAAAGAAAATATTTATAAAATGTTTTATAGGTGATATTTACCCTCGGCGAGATTGGCCAAGATGTCTCCAAACAATCCACCGCACTGTTGGAAATGTAATTATTCACAGAGGACATACTACCACATGTGGTTGACATGTCCCAAAGCATGAGAGTATTGGCTTAAAATGGTTGGAAGAAATGACTGGAAAAAAATTGATATGAATCCTGAATTATTTTTGTTAGGGTTTATAAAACAAAAAATGACTAAAGAAATTCAATACCTCATACTCCACATAATTATGGCTGCTAGAAACTCATTTGCCCAAAACTGGAAACAACAACATGCTCCAACAAACACGATGATTATAAAAAAGGTGCTGTTATATTTAATGTGTAATAGGTATGTATATAAAATGTATTGATTATATGAATAAGTATGTAACAAACAAAATGTGTATGTATATAGTTGGCGGAAAGATAAATTGGATATTACTAAAAATGCCGGTATTGGTAAGCTGTAAAAGTGTAACTAAGATTTAAAAGATATAAACATGGAATAAAAACAATTTTAAAAAAATAATGAAACGGTTACTGCCAAGAGTGGTTACTGCCCTGATTGCAAATCAAATGTGTAAAAAGAACAGGAGTCAGTAGAAACATCAGATGCTTTGTGGAAAGATCAATGACACAGTAGAAGACACAGGTGCTGGTCAACAGTGATACATTGGAGAGGTTAATATCAAGAAGAATCCTTCAAGAAGGCTCACTATCATCATTGCATTTGTCATTGCATTGATTCCTTGGTCAACAAATATTGAACAGTGTCTGGGCATGGCTATCAAATGTCAAAAACATCTTCCAAGCAATCCTAAGTGCTGTACATGGATGAACTGAAGCTGTATGGAAAAGCACTATCTGAAATCAAATCCCTCTTAGCACTGTCCATATATGTAGCCAAGACATTGGAGTGGACTTGGACTGGACAAATGTGCTATGCTCCATATCAAATGGGAAACTGGTGAAAACTTAAGGAATCAAGATGCTTATGGAAATGACATCAAAAGACTGGGTGAAAACAATAATTGCAAATATTTGGGCATTCTTCAAGCTGACAACAACAAGCACATTGAAGTCAAGAAAAAATTTAGAAGTGAATACATCAATAGAATGAAGAAGATCTTAAAGTCCAAACTCAGTGAAGGAAATACTATCAAGGCAATTAATACTTGGGAAATCTTTAGATATACAGCTGGAAGAGTAGACTGGACTCAAGCAGAACTAAAAGCCCTAGAAAGGAAAACCAAAAGAAATAATGAAAATGAAGTATGTCCTTCATCTTCACAACACTGTGGGCAGACTCTACTTATCAAGAAAAGTAGGTTGGCATGGAATGTTGCAGGTACATTGGGCAGTTGATTACAAATGATTGATTACATGGGAAATGGTGCATTGAAAGTTCTGCAAGAAATATCATTTGCCTGCAAGCAAGAACTTAAAAAGAAAATGCTCTGGGACTTCTGAATTCAAATAGACAAATACCTACCATATAATACCCAGACTTAACAATTGTCAGTAATATTTTAGCCATTGTCTATCCACTACAGGATGAAGCCCTCTTTCCCATGTTTCCAACCAATACAGTCCTGAGTTTTCTTTTGCCAATTGGGTTTGCAATACTTGCTGATGCAATCCATCTTGTTTTAGATCTTTTTCATGAATGTTTTTATCATGTGGGATCCATTGTATGATTGCCTTGGTCAACCTGCCATCACTTCTCCTTACTATGTGACCAACCCAAACACTTTTGTTTGTTCTCTCTCTTTTTTAAAAAATTAGTTTTTAACAATTAAGCAATTCTTATTCAACTCTTTTTTTAAATAGATCTTTATTAATTATTTACAGATAAAAGAAACATATAATGTAATTTTCAAACAGATATAAGTTATATATATGTATACAATACAACACATTAAGACAACCACAAAGAAGGGCTAATTGTGGGTCATATCGAACCCCCAAATACTTATTCATAGTTACATTCCGGTAAATCCTTTTGTTCAAATAACGTTGACTATTTTAAATACCAAACGCTATCTCATTATAATTAAGTATATATTTAATACTATGTTATTTATTCTATGTTTGTCCTCTTCTTTAGCCATATATACCAGCATTCCCAGTTACTGAAGTATATGGATTCTTTTTTGTCTCTTAGGATATACGTTAATTTGTCCAATTCATCACAATTCAATATCTTATTTATTATAAGTTGATCTGATGGTATATTTGCATTTTTCCAATGTTGGGCAAGTGCCATTCTCGCTGCTGTTGTAATATGGATGAATAAGTGCCAGTCTTGTTTGCTCACGTCTTTTAGTTTGATTCCAAGTAAGTAAGAATCTGGAGTTAGGGGGAAACTTGCACCTGTTATCTCGTTCAACCATTTTTGAATCTTTTCCCAAAATTTCGTGATCAGAGGGCAGGTCCACCACTGGTGAAAGAAAGTACCCCTGGCTGAATTGCACTTCCAACATTTATCCGAGTATCCAGGGAACATTTTAGTTATCCTATTTGGTGGGAGGATCATGAGCCTACAGATCATTTTATAAAAGTTCTCCTTAAATGCCGCTGATAATGTCAATTTCATTGATCTATTCCATATTCCCAGCCATTCTTCAAGTTGCATCGGTCTTCCTAAGTTTCTCCCCCAGGCAATCATCCTATCTTTTACTATCTCCTCAACTGTATAGCTTGATAACAAAAGATTATAGGTCTTACATATAAATTTTGTTTCAACACCCAGAAGGAGTCTATCTAGCGGTTGTGTCGCTTGGTAAATACCATACTCTTGTTTGTCTTTTCTGAATCTAGCTTGAATTTGGGAATATAAATTTAATAAATAAATAAATAAATAAATTTAATAAATAAATAAATTTAATAAATAAATAAATAAAATATGATCACCAATCTATATCTATTCCTTTTACTTGAAGTTCCTTTCTTGATATTAAGTTCCCTCTTCCATCCATGAGGATATTGTAGGTCCAATTTCTTTTTATATTATAAACAGTCAGGTAGGTTGCCATCTCTAATGGGACCACCCGTTTAGGGACTTGGGTATAAGTTTGTTTCTTCACCTTTTCCCGTATTTTTATTAAAATTCTTCTAATGTAGTGGTTAGTAAAATATTTAGATTGTTTTCCTTGTTGTGCCCACAAAGCTGAGTGCCAGTCTTGGTGGAGATCAAATCCCTCAACCGTTAATATGTGTTTTCTCGAAAGGGATACCCAGTCTCTTATCCAAAGAAGGGACGAGGCTTGGTAGCATAACTCCCAATTTGGGAGCCCCAAGCCCTTCCTCATTTTGTGTCCCTTGTGTAGCATTGTTCTCTTAATTCGTGGTTTTTTCCCTTGCCAAATAAATTTGCTTATTACCTGATCAATTTCCTAAAGAAATTTTTATCCAGATTTACAGGAACCGTTTGAAATAGAAAAATCCACCATGGGAGGATATGGGCTTTGATTGCGGCAACCCTGCCCAAAAGTGAAAGCTGTATATTCTTCCATCTATCTAGATCCTCTACTGTATCAGTCAATAGTTTGAAGTAATTGGTCTCTTTAATATTAGAGCATTTGTTTGTCAGCCAAATCCCTAGGTATTTTACCTTCTTAGTAAATTTAAGTCCCATGGTTTACTGCATCTTATTTTTTTGATCATCTGTTAAGTTTTTGGATATCATTTTAGTTTTATCTTTGTTAATTTTTAATCCTGCTACTTCTCCATATTCTTCAATTCTCCTTAGCCATATCGGACCTGAAGTTAGAGGATCTTCCAAGATGAATACAAGATCATCAGCGAAAGCTTGGAGCTTGTATTCTTCTCCTCTAATCCTTAGGCCTCTAATATCCTTGTCTTGTCTGATTATGTTGAGAAGTGGTTCCAAAACTAAAACGAATAATAACAGTGAGAGAGGGCAACCCTGTCTAGGAACTTTGGAGATTTTAATCTCATCGGAGATTGTTCCATTAAATAGCAACCTGGCTGACTGTTTAGTATATATAGCCTGAATTGCATTTATAAATTTAGAGCCAAATTCCATGATTTTTAATTGTTGTGTAACAAAATTCCAATTGACCCTATCAAAGGCCTTTTGGGCGTCTACGAATACCATTGCCATATCTTTGTCTGAGTACCTTTCATAATACTCCATTACATTTAAAATTACTCTTACGTTGTTTTGAAGTTGTCTATAAGGTAGAAAGCCATTTTGGTCCTGATGGATGAAGTGGGAAAGAAATATTGTAAGTCTTTCTGCTAGTACTGTCGTAAAGATCTTATAATCGACATTTAAGAGCGAGAGTGGTCTGTAGTTCTGAATTAGTGATCGGTCCGAGTTGGGCTTTGAGATTAATGAAATATAAGCTTCCCTCCAGGATTGAGGTATTTTGGCATGTGATAAGGCCTCGTTAAATACATCCTTTAGTTGAGGACTCAGCAAGTCAATAATACCTTTGTATAATTCACTTGGGCGACCATCAGGCCCAGGAGTCTTTCCCCCCGCTTGCTTCTTAATAGCTCTTTCAATTTTGCCAATAGTAATCTCTTTATTTAAAGTGTGCTTAAAAGAATCGGGGATCGGTTCCAATTGAAGTCCCTGGAGATATTCCCCAAGTTTATTTTCTTGGCATCTTTCTTCTCCATATAAGGAGCCGTAAAATTCCTGGGCTATTTTTACTTTTTGATCCCTATTAACTACCAAATTTCCATTTTTATCCTGTAGGTATTCTATTTTTCTTGTTTCTGCCCAGGGGTGAAATCTAAATTTTTTTGCTACCGGTTCTGTGGGCATGGCTTAATTAGTGGGCGTGGATTGTTGGTCAGGTGGCCGTGGCCAAGTAAATGTCACTTCTTTGCCCTTTTTTAACCTACAAAACACAACACAACACAACTGGCTCACCCACAATGTAAAAGCAGCTGTGCTAGACCCAAAATGGCCCCTGCAACAAGCAGGAACCTCACACAGGCACAAAAAGCCCAAAAAACCAACTTTCACACTTCACACACACAAAATTCCACGTACAGCTTTGTGAGATTTTGTGTGTTTGTGTAATTAGAGTGAAACACTACAGAAACACACTAAATCTCAGAAAGCTGCACAAATATTATTTTATTTTTATTTATTTTTATTTTTATATAAAAGCAGCTAAATTTAAAACTTCCTAAACTTTAAATAGCTAGGTCTAAAAAAAGAATAACTAAAAAAACCCCAATTAACTATTTTTTTAAAGCTCCCAAAGGGGAAAAAAACTTACCCAAGAGAACAGGGGTCTCCAACCTTGGCAACTTTAAGACTTCTGGACTTCAACTCCCAGAATTCCTCAGCCAGCCGGCTTTCCTTGCCAAGGTTGGAGACCACTGCAGGCAGGAAGGCAGGCAGGCAAATAGAGCCGCTCACCGATGAGCTTAATTGCAGGCAGGGAGATTCACAATTGTTTGCTGATGCAATGGATTGCAGGGTTTACAGCAAGAGAAGGAAGGCAGATGTTGCGACCAGCAGCTAAGGTAAGCAAGCTGGAGGTGGGGGGATGGGGGGAAGGATTTTTGCTACCTGTTAGCAGGCAACTCAGCTGGGACTGTCAGAGCCATTTAAAAGGAAAAACTTTTTTTCTTTTACATGGGTGTGGCGATCCAAGCTGAGTTGCCGAATTAGCAGGCAAATCAGCTGGGATAATCAGAGCTTGGATCGCCAGAGCCATTTAAAAGGAAAAAAAGGCTCTGATGATCGCGCAGCTCAGCTGGGCATGGGGGGCGGGACAGGGATTTTTGCTACCGGTTCTTCGAACTGCCTGCCGCCATCGCTACCTACTCGCCTGAGCCGGTCCGAACCGGGAGCATTTCACCCCTGCTTCTGCTTCTTTCTTTAGTCTATAATTTAACCATTTCCCAGCTTTGTTCGCATGTTCAAATTGTCTTTGCTTTTCCTAACTTTGTCTGCCAACTCCTTTTGGTCTATTAATGAAATCTCGTGTCTAATTAACTCTATTTTCTCTTTGGATTTAAGATTTTGTGGGTCTAATTGCAGCTCCTCTTCCATTTTTTCTAACTCTGATATTAGCTCCACTCCTTTTGACCGTTCTTCTTTCTACTTGCGGGCTAAGTATTTTATTACCAATCCTCGCACTACGGCCTTAGCAGTGTCCCAAGTATTTTGTAAAGAAGTGTCCTCTCTTTTGTTTTCCATATAAAATAATTGCACTTCCATTTTTATCAACAAAATTCTCGTCCTTCATTAATTCAGCTCTCATGGACCATCTCGCTCTTTTTTTTTTAACCCCTGCCCATTTGATTATTATAGGATGGTGGTCTGCCCATACATTCATACCTATCTCCAATTTTTTAATCGCCTCTTTAATCTCTGATGTTGACTAAAACATGTCAATCCGTGACCACGACCAATGCCTATGGGAGAAGTAGGTGAATTGTTTTTCTTTAAGATGTAAATTTTGCCATACATCTGACAGTGCTATTTCAGTTGCCAATTTGTCCCAAGGTTTTGGTAGTGTTTTTCTACTGTTTTCAGCTGTTGTGGCGGAGGGGAGGGGGTGACAGAAGTGGGAATAAGCGGCATTTGCGATGGCTGGAAGCTGCAGGAGCGGCAACAGCATTCCGCCTCGGTATATTTGTGCCAGCCAATGGCGCAAGGCAGCCCTCCTCTCCTGCCGCTTGCGACTCGGAGTGGTAAATGGTGACTGGTCTGGGGAGCAGCTGGATTTTGCTCTCCATTGCGGACGCCAGCTTCCGCAAAGCAAAATCCAGCTTCTTCTCTCTGCTGTAAGTGCAGCCTCAGGATTCCACCTTTGTATATTTGCGGCGCAAGGCAGCCCTCCTCTCCTGCCGCTTGCGACTCAGAATGGTAAATGGTGACTGGTCCGGAGAGCAATCCTGATGCCACACTTACAGCAGAGAGAAGAAGCTGGATTTTGCTTTGCGGAAGCTGGCATCCACAATGGTGAGCAAAATCCAGCTGCTCCCCGGACCAGTCACCATTTACCACTCTGAGTCGCAAGCGGCAGGAGAGGAGGGCTGCCTTGCGCCGCAAATATACAAAGGTGGAATCCTGATGCCACACTTACAGCAGAGAGAAGAAGCTGGATTTTTCTCTCCATTGCGTACGCCAGCTTCCGCAAAACAAAATCCAGCTTCTCTCTGCTGTAAGTGCGGCATCAGGATTCCGCCTTTGTATATTTGTGGTGCAAGGCAGTCCTCCTCTCCTGCTGCTTGCGACTTGGAGTGGTAAATGGTGACTGGTCCGGGGAGCAGTCCTGATGCTGCACTTACAGCAGAGAGAAGAAGCTGGATTTTGCTTTGCGGAAGCTGGCATCCACGATGGAGAGCAAAATCCAGCGCTCCCGGACCAGTCACCATTTACCACTCCAAGTCGCAAGTGGCAAGAGAGGAGGGCTGCCTTGCGCCACTGGCAGCTTCCAGCCATCGCAATCGCCACTTATTCCCACTTCTGCCGCCCCCTCCCCTCCGCCACAACAGCACCATTCATTCTGGACGGCGAGGGCTGAGACAGAGAAAGAGATAAAGAATGAAAGAGAGAATGAGAGAGAGAGAAAGAGAGAGAATCAAAATGAGATAGACAGAGAAAGAGACAAAGAATGAAAAGGAGAGAAAGAATGAAAGAGAGAATGGGAGAAAGAGACAGAGAATCAGAGAGAGAGTGAGAGAGAGAGAATGAGAGACAGAGAAAGAGACAGAGAATGAAAGAGAGGGAATCAGAGAATGAGAGAGAGAGAGAAAATGAAAGAATCAGAGAGAGAGAATCAGAATGAGAGAATCAGAATGAGAGAGAAAGAGTGGAGAGAGAGAAAGAGGGGGAGAGAGAAAGAGAGAATGAGAAAGTGGGGGGGAGAGAGAGAGAAAGAGAAAATGAGAATTTTATTTTGAAATTTACTAGTAGCCGCTGCATTTCCCACCCCCAGCTTATACTCGAGTCAATAAGTTTTCCCAGTTTTTTGTGGTAAGATTGGGGGCCTCGGCTTATATTCGGGTCGACTTATACTCGTGTATATATGGTAACTAGTGTATCTTGATTCTTGAGTACCGTATCCTGTATGGATTTAAGAATGTCTTGCAGTTCTCGAGATATGGCTGGAGATTTACCCGAGGGTGAGACATCTTCTGCTGATTTCCTTAGCATCTGTGGAATTATCATCGGAGATGGGGAGGAGGAAGATGTAAAAGTTTTCTTCTTAAGCGTTGTCGTGGTCATAGCCATTTTGGATAGGCCTAAAAGATCTCTCCAATCGATCATGCACCGCCACATATCTTTGTCAATATTGTTCAATTTCGTGGTAGTAAGACTACTTTATCTTAATATTTGAATTGAAATCAATAACTCTAAAAGTCTATCTATCTCTAATATAATAAATGTGAAGAGCGATTAATTAAGACAAATAAACTGTAGTTTTACAATTAAGGGGTGAATAATCAATTAATAATTAACAATTCTCATTTAATATCTATCAAATGCTCAATAATACTAATAATAACCCGTAGGTAATAATAATAATAATAATAATAATGATAATAATTACCAGACCAATCACAATAAATAATTTCTCAAAAAGAAAAGAGGGTTAAGTTAATTGTAGAGTAAATCCCAGGATTGACCACTAGATGGCAATCAAAGAGAAATGTATGCTCACTTTAGCATTCAGAAGGCTGTTCCAAATTGACAGCTCATGCAAAGTGTCTTACTTGTAGCTTCCAGGGTAAGTTTCCAAAATAGCTTGAATGAATCGGTATTCTCCTTCACCAGATCTTCAGGGAGCCCAGATTTACGAACAGCAGAGAGATTGTTTTATTAAGAATAGTAAAGCCCGGTCTTCCTCTTTTACGATTTTATCCAAGACAATGTCATTCTCTCTCTTTCAGTTCGCCTTCAAAGCCCTTTTGCCACCCTTCTTAATTTTAGCTTAAATACAATGAGCAAAATCAAAGTTCATGGTAGAAATGCCTTTCAAAGTTCCCTTGGTTTTCTTCCAATTTAAAACCGAATCAAGTTAAATGCGATTAATGGGGTGACTAGACTTCCTGCTTAGATATAGTCACGGCCTTGGGACGCCATTCCAGACATCTTCTTGATGCGTCGGCCCCGGGGAGTTCCTCAGCTTCTTCCAGTAGCTTGCACTTCTACTTCAGAGCAGGAATGCTCCCCTCCCTTTACCAAGCTTTTCCCGCTCAAGGATAGCTTTAATCTGCAGCCAGACGCAGCAAACGTAGCTGTCAGCTTTGGGAGAGAATCCCTTGCTTGCTCCAGCTGCTGTGATGTCACCGGGGGCTCCAATTCTTATTCAACTCTTGTGCATGACTGTGACCTTTTACATATCATCACACTAATGTTCTCCTATACTCTATATAATTTTACAAAATTTACTACCTGTTATTTCCCTTTTTTTCTATCTTCAATCCAGTTATACAATTTCTCCCATATTACGTAAAAGTCCGAATCCATCAGTCCTTTCAGTTCCAATCTCAGTTCCAATATCCATCTCAGCGCAATTTAATAGCTTTCTAATTATTAAATCTTCGGAGGATATGTTCGAACTTCTCCAACATTGTGCAAATGCAAATCTTGCCGCCGTTGTCATATGTAGAATAATATATGTTGGTTTTTTCTTTTTCATTATTCCTAGAAGAAACAATTCTAGTGTATATTCTATCTGGAAGCCTGTTACTTCCTGTATCCATCCAATACTATGGATCCTAATTGGATCATAATTAGGAAATACTATGTATTTTCATCCAATATTTTTTTGTTTCGGAGCATAACCACCATGTGTGAAAGAAGGTACCTTGCTTTTGTCCACATTTCCAACGTTAGCCTATAATAGCAAAAGGGAAAAGGAAAGGGAAAAGGAATACAACAAAATCCAGGGAGAGATTAAAAATTGGGAAGAGAAATTACAGGAAAGACCGGGGGATGAACGAATAAGGGCCAATTGGATGACAGCGAAACATAAACTGAATATACTTGAACAAGAAAAATATATCAATGCATTGAAATTTATATGACAAAATCAATTTGAGCAGGCAAATAAACCGGGGAGGTGGATGGCTTATAAATTAAGGAAAGAAAGGGAAAAACAGACAATCCATCAACTACAGGATAAAGAAGGCAAATTACAACAGAGCCCGGGGGGGAAAAAAGAGATAGCAATTCAATTCTTCCAAAATTTATATAAGAAAGATAAGGTAGAAATAGAAGAAATAGACCAATATTTAAAAAAGGAGGAAATGCCTGTAATAACGGAAGAAGAAAAAAAGATGTTAAATAGAGAGATTACAATGGAGGAACTGCAAGAAACAATTAAGAAACAAAAAAACAATAAAACTCCAGGAACAGATGGCTTACCAATAGAACTATATAAAGGATTAGGAACATCACTAAATTGGATATTACTAGAAGTTTGCAATGAGGCACTAAAAGAGGCAAAGATACCAGAATCTTGGAAGGAAGCACATATTTCATTAATTCCGAAAGAAGGGACAGACACAATACAAATCAGCAATTATAGGCCAATTTCTCTACTAAATACCGATTATAAGATCTTTATGAACCTAATGGCAAACAGGTTAAAAACAATACTAGATAATAGAATACATCCGGATCAGAATGGATTTTGCCGACAAGACAAATTAAAAATAACTTAAGGATGGTGATTAATATAATAGAATACTATGAGGTGCATCCAGAGAAACAGGCAGCGCTGATCTTCCTGGATGCACAAAAAGCATTTGATCGGGTCAATTGGAGTTTTATGATACAACAGATAAAAAATATGAAATTTGGCGAAAAATTTGAAAATATAATAACAACAATATATACAAATCAGAAGGCAAGAATATTAGTGAATGGGGAACTAACAGATTTCTTTGAAATAGGTAGAGGAGTACGACAAGGGTGCCCACTCTCACCCCTGCTTTTTATTTTAACTCTAGAAAATTTGCTTAGGAGAATTAGATTAAATAAAAATATAAAAGGACTTAAAGTAAAAGGAGAAGAATACAAGGTCTAGGCTTTTGCTGACGACCTTGTATTCTTCACAGAGGACCCATTAGAAACTCAACTAAAATTGATAGAGGAGATAGAGAAATTTGGTAGGCTGGCAGGGTTAAAAATCAATAAAGACAAGACTAAAATATTAACTAAGAACCTAACAACAAAACAAATAGAAGAATTGCAACAACAATCGGGACTACAAGTAGTTAAAAAGATAAAATATCTAGGTATAAATTTGACAACCAGAAATATAGCCATTAAAGACAACAATTATGGAGAATTAATACAGCAAATTAAAAAAGATCTAGAGAGATGGGGAAAACTCAAATTATCACTATTAGGAAGAATTGCGGCGATAAAAATGAATGTACTCCCAAGGCTCCTCTACCTATTTCAAACTATCCCGATTAAATTGGAAAAAACATTCTTTACAAACTTGAATAAAATAACTTCAAGGTTTATATGGGAGGGGGAAAAACCGAGGATAAATTTGAAAATATTACAAGACGATAGAACTAGAGGAGGCTTTGGCCTACCAGCCTGGGAGAAGTATTATAAAGCGGCAAGTTTGATATGGATCAAAGATTGGGTCAATTTGGATAATCAAAGAATATTGAAATTGGAAGGTCACGACTTATTAAAAGGCTGGCATGCCTATTTATGGAATATAGGAAATAAAACATACAAACACTTCAAAAATCATATAATAAGAAACTCACTAATTGGCACCTGGCTGGAAACTAAACATAAGCACTATATGAAAGTTCCAGGCTGGATATCTACATTAGAGGCAACAATGCATCCCAATACATCAGATACCCAAAAAATAATACGATATAAAGAAGTTCTGGACCCAAATGGAAAATTAAAAACACGGCAAGAACTCAGAGACCGGGGTATAGAAATGGACTGGTGGCCGTACTTATTAATACAAACCAGATACAAAATAGACAGTGAGGAAGGAGGAGTTGAAATAAAACCCAGCCAGTTAGATAAATTGTTAGAAACCAAAGAGGGGAAATTAATTTCGAAGATTTATAAATACCTATTAGAGTTTGACCTAGCAGAAAATATAGTCAAAGGCCAAATGATAGCCTGGGCTAGGAACATTGGAAGAAATATACTATTGGAAGAATGGGAAATGATATGGGAAAATAATTACAGAATAACAAAAGCAACAACATATAAAGAGAACCACTACAAGATGTGGTATAGATGGCACCTAGCCCCCGCTAGACTGGCAAAAATGTACGTTAATGTTAACCCGATATGTTGGAAATGTAAACAAACACTGGGGACCTTTTATCATCTTTGGTGGCTGTGCCCAAAAATTAAAAGATTCTGGATGAAAATTAAAAACTGGATAATAGAAATAACAGAAGAAAACATTGATTTAAAACCTGAAATTTTCCTGTTAGGTATACTTAAAAAAAATAATAGGAAGGAAATAAAGTACATTACGTTACATATAATCACGGCGGCTAGACTAACTCTAGCCCAATCCTGGAAATTAGAGCAGTTGCCAACAGAACAGCAAATAATTCAAAAGATATTTACATGTGCAGAAATGGATAGATTAACTTTAAAATGATAAGGAAGACTCACAATACTATAAAGTATGGGACAGATGGTATAAATGGATTAATCAGCGGAAAAAAAAGCTAAGGTCAAATACAGTAAGAAATCAAAGGTAACAATTATACACCGTCATTAAGAAGTAAAGTTAATGTATATACTTAGACAATGAAATATTAGAGAATCTTGTTCATTAGTTTTTGTTTGTAAGTAATTTAGAAATGTATTTTTGTTTAGAGCTAAGAAGATCTTTATATATATGTTTTATATAATTTTTATCTTTTTATACCGAATAAAGTTTGTTTAAAAAAAAAAAAGGAAAT
>WNWU01006025.1:0-11443 GCA_012654045.1 Ptyas mucosa | reverse complement strand
ACTCCTTTCATCTTCCCCCTTTCTAACCTTCTCCTCTGCTCCTCTATCCCCTCCCTTTTCTTCCTTTCCTTTTCCCTTTCTTCTTTCTCCTCTTCTCTCCTCTCCTCTCTTCTCCTTTCCTCTCTCTCTACTCCTTCCCCTCTCTCCTATTGTTTCCCTTTTCAGTTCAATCTAAAGTGGTATTCGAGCAGCCCTGATTTTCTAATTATCTTTATTCTCATTTCAATTTCTTATTCAATTTCTTATTTAATTTTATTACATCATTTGCATACATTTTTATGATATCTCACTTTTTTCCCTTTACCCCCCCCCCCCCGCCTTTCTCCTTTTATTTGACATCATCTGGGTATCTATTCTTCTAATTGTTTTCTCCCGTCTATTCTCTATTTTATCTCTTTATCCTTATTCATATTTCTTGTCTAACCAATCATAAAATTTATCCCATGTCTTGAAATATATCAACTCCTCTTTATCTTTTATTCTCAATGTTAATCTATTCATTTCTGCACATTCTAAAAATTGTTTATAATTTCTCCTTCCAATGGGATTTTATCTGCTTTCCAGTTTTGTGTAAATACAATTCTAGCCGCTGTTATTATATGAATAATCAAATATATATCTTCTTTACTATAATTTTCTGGTAAGATTCCCAATAAGCATATTTCTGGTTTTAACTCTATATGTTGCTGCAACATTCCCTCTAACCATGTCTGTATTTTCACAATATTGTTTTGCTTCTTTACACAACCACCGCATATGTTAGTATGATCCCAGCAACTGATGACATTTCCAACACTTAGCTGATTTATCTTTAAACATCTTAGCTAATCTTTCTGGTAGCATATGCCATCTATAAAACATTTTATACAGGTTTTCTTTATAGGCTGTTGCCATCATTAATTTGTAATTTCTTTCCCAAATTTGTTGCCATTTCTCCAATTCTATGGTGTATCCAAAATTCTTTGCCCATGCTATCATTGTTTCTTTTACTTCTTCATCCTCTAGTCTAATATGCAATAAATAATTATATAATTTCTTAATCATTTTCTAATCTATTCCTGTCAATATTTCATCCAGTTCAGATTTCCCCAAATTGAAGCCATGTTGTCTACGATCTGCTTCATATCTTGATTGTATTTGCAGTCTTGTATACCAATCTATCTCAATCCCTTGACTCTCTAGTTCTTGTTTTTGTTTCCATTCTCCCTGATCTGTCAAAATGTCTTTATATCTAACAATATTCCCCATGTTCGCAATATTTGGGTATGTCACCGCTTCTATTGTAGAAAGCCACATTGGAATATTCAAATAATGTTTTTCTTTCACTCTCTCCCACACTGATAACAAACCATTTCTTACATGTCTTTGGAAGTATTCATGTATCCTTTGTTTCCCGTACCATAAAAAGCCATGCCAACCCAATTGTAAATCATGACCCTCCAATGTCAATAGTCTTGTATTCTTTAATAAAATCCATTCTTTAATCCATGTTAACACCGCTGCTTGATATTACAATTCCCAATTCGGAAGGCCAAACCCACCTCTAGTTCTTGCATCTTGTAGCATTTTTATGTTGATCCTTGCTCTTTTTCCTTGCCACACATATTTCCACGTTATTTTCTTTAACTCTTCAAAGTATTTTTTCTCCAGTTTTATTGGTATAGTTTGAAATAAAAATAATGTTTTTGGTAATACATTCATTTTTATTAATGCTATTCTTCCCATTAGTGATAATTGCACGTTTCTCCATTTCTCCAGGTCTATTTCAGTTTTCTCAGTTTATGATAATTGTCTTCCTTGAGCGTTGCATATCTTGATGTCAGATAAATGCCCAAATATTTCACTTTCTTCACAATTTGGATGTCCAGTTTCTCCATCATCTCCTTTTTTTGCTTTTCTCTCATATTTTTAACTAATATTTTTGTCTTATCTTTATTAATTTTCAGACCTGCTACTTTCCCATATTCTTCTATTTGTTCTAATAGTTTTGCCGCTGTCTCTGTTGGGTCTTCCATGATAAACACCAAATCATCCACAAATGCTTGTAGTTTGTATTCTTTTTTAATTCTCATTCCTTTTATTTCCTTTTCCTGCCTCACTTTTGTATTTAAAATCTCTAATGTCAATAAAATAATAATGGAGATAAAGGGCATCCTTGTCTTGTTCCTTTTCTAATATCTATTTTCCCTATCATTTCTCCATTTACCATCACCTTTACCGCTTGGTCTCTATATATAGTTTGGATCATATTTATAAATCTGTCTCCAAAATCCATCATTTTCAACTGTTTTATCATAAATTGCCAATTCACATTGTTAAACAACTTTTGTGCATCTAAAAAAACAACACTATTTGTTTCTCTGAGTGTAATTCATAATCTTCTAGGGTATTTAATATAGTCTGCATATTGTCTCTAATTTGTCTTTTTGGTAAGAAGCCATTTTGGTCCAAATGTATAAAAAATGTATATTTGTTTAAATCTTTCAGCCATGATTGATGCAAAAATCTTATAATCTGCATTTAATAAAGATATCGGTCTATAATTCTTTATCTGTTACAGATCTGCCTCTTCTTTTGATATTAAAGTTCTGTATATTCCCAATTTCTTTTGCTCCAATAGATATTTATGTTGTTTCTTAATATGAACTTCTTGTAGACATATAATCTCTAATTTTATTTTTTCTAATTTGTTAAATATTCTTCTTTTTATTACTGAATTTAGTCCATTTATATTCACTGATATTACTTCTTCCATTTTTACTTGTTTATTTGTTTAGTAGATCTAGTCACTCTTGTTTATCTTTGTTCTTTTATCTCTTTCACTTTGCCCCCTCCCTCAATGCTCTTTCCTCTTGTTCCTTGGTTGTCTCCATTAGTTGTTCTCTTTTCTCTTCCTGACAGCTTACCCCTTCTTCTCTCACTTTCACTTCTTCTTGTTGTTCTATATATTGCCGATAAAATAGCTCTGCCTTTTCTACTGTCTCCAATCTGTGCCTTTGTTCTTGTAAGTTCACCAAGATTCCTTCTGGTATCAACCATCTAAAACTCACTGCTTTTTTAATCAAATGTTTCGTCAAAAATTGGCATTCTTTTCTTAGATCTCTCACTCTTCTTGGAACTTGTTTCAATGCCACTATATCTCTGCCTTTATATTGTATTGTTGTGTTCCGCATAAATTGCAAGATCTCTGTTCTCAGCATTTTTTTTGGTAAATTTAGGTAGATTATTCCTCATTGCATATCTTGTATATATTCTGTACATTTCATCTATCTCGTTAATTATCTTTTCTGGACTTTCTTTCATAACCTCCGCTAATATTTCAGCAATTTTTTCTGGTAAATTCTCTTCTTTTTCTTCCTCTATGTTTTGGAATCTTAAGTAGAAGTCTGCCTTGTCCATTTCCAACTGTATAATTGTCTTTTCCTGGCTTTTATCTGTTGTTGTGAGTCTATGGTCCATCTCTTCCACCTTTTCCCCTGTTGCTTCTGCTTTCTCTTCCACTGCTATCAATCTTTGTTCATTTCTTCCCATCATTTCTTTCATTCCTTGATATCATCATACATTGCCTGTATCATAGTTTTTAATTCCATGTTGGTTTTGTCTTGTTGTCTTGTTGTTTCTGCTGCTTTTTATGCTGCAGAATTTGGTGCTGCTGTTATTGATGGTGTTGATAAATGCTGTGATTTTTTCTTCATTTTAATCTTTACTTTCAAATCGCCCAATTTTATAATCCAAATTTCATAAATCAATATTTATAATCCACATTTATCATCCTGGTCACCACAGATCTTCAGGTTCTTGATACCCTAATCCATACATTTAAAAAATAATATTAACAAAACCACACACTAATGTTCCCCCTAAAGGGAAACAGAGATAAGAAAAAAGAAGAAAAAAGAAAAGAAAAAGAATATCCAGGCAGTGGAAGAAAAAAGGAAAAGAAAAAAATACCACAAACTGCCCAAAAAAATTAATAATCAAGAAACAAAAGCAAGAAGTCCAAAAGTCAGCCAAAATATATAAAAAACCCAACTATAAAAAAGAGTAAAAAAAAGGTGAATAAAAAATAAAAATCTGATTATCAAAATGCATTAAAAAACAATAAGTAGAAGAAAAAAGAGTAATTATCCCAAATACAAAATATTAAATGTCAAGAAATGCAAAATCCAAAAAAGGGAAAGAAAGGAAAGAAAAATACAATATCCAAATTTTAGCTTTTCCATGTTTTAAACAGGGAAAAAAAATAGAGGAAAGGAAGAGAAAAGATCCAAAGATTTGTACTCCAAATAGTCAGCAAAAATAATATATCAGCAGAAAGACAATTCCAACAAAATAGTCTTTGAACTTTGAACTATTATTCAGTTGTTAATCTTTCTTCTTCTTCCCCTTCTCCTCTTTTACTCCCACTGAGTCATAAGACAGTGGCTTGCAACTAGCGGAACGATGCAAACTCTGGGGCTCCGGAGTGAGTGTTGATATCTCAGTTGTTTTGGGTGTTCATAGGGGACCATAGCCAACCTGTAGGGTCGGTGAAGAAAGAAGGCACAGGCTGGTGTGGACAGGGAATCCGCAAGCTCTCTGTAGCACCAGTGAAGAGCCTTCGACTCTACAGCTGGGAAGACAGCAATTGAGAGCTGTCACAAAGCTGGAGAAGTCACGAGTGAAGCAAAGAAAGAGGAAACAAGACATAACATCTGGGTGAGAAAGGAATTGTTGTCTTGGAAATAAAACTTCTACTTTTTAAGAGTTAATCTGAACTGTGTAAAAAAAATTAATTAGAACAAAAAGGAATGGCAAGAGCGAAAGGGGAGGAAGTGGATACTTGGCTATCTCCCCTTTTTCGGATCAGCAGCAACATAAGAGCTGGCTATATATAAAAAAATTTTTTTTCAAAGAATATGAACTGATTTTGATTAATAAATAGAAAGCAGATTGGGCAGAGTGAATTAAGATTGAAATACGAATGATTTTGGGACTTTAAACTAGAAACCGGAAAGATCTAAGTCAGAACGAATAGACTTTAGATCAGTGAAAATAAGTTGTGAAGGTATACAGTTCCATCTAATGGTGAAAAAAAATCCTTTTTTTTTGAAGTGTGGAATGAACAAAAAATGACCTTGAGTAACATTTGAGATAAACTGTCTTATGACCCTCTCTCTGTTTTTTGTCCATGCTGGCCGGGAGGCCGCTCACCAACCTGTCCAGGAGGACAATCACCCATGCTGTCTGAGAGGTGAGGCTGCACACCTGTGCTGTCCAGGAGGCTTGTTGCCTGCCTGCCTGCCTGCCTGCCTGCCTGCCTGCCTGCCTGGGAGAATGCTTACCCGCATTGGCTGGGAGGCTGCTCACCCACACTGGCCAGGAGGCCACTTGCCCACCTGTCCAGGAGACTGCTTGTCCATGGTATTCATGAGACCACTCACCTGTGCCATCTGGGAGGCAAGGTCGCATGCCTGCATTGGCCGGGAGGCCGCTTGCCTGCCTGTCTGGGAGGCTGCATGCCCACACTGTCCAGGAGGATGCTTGTTCATCTGTCTGGGAGGTGAGGCCTCATGCCCGCACTGTCCGGGAAGCTGCTCACCAGCTTGTCTGGGAGGACAGCTGCCTGAGATGGCTGGGAGGTGAGGTTACATGCCCTCACTGTCCATGAGGATGCTTGTTCATCTGTCTGGGAGGTGAGGCCGCATGCCCACACTGTCCGGGAAGCTGCTCGCCAGCTTGTCCAGGAGGACAGCTGCCTGAGATGGCTGGGAGGCGAGGTTACATGCCCATGCTGGCCGGGAGGCCGCTCGTCCACCTGGCCATTGTCAGAAGAAAGGATTCTCTGTGGGACAGAAGGTTTTTTTAGAAGGAAAAGCACACAAAAACTAGTTTGATCATAAGTAATCCAAATGTTGTGTCCCATATTTCCCACAACAAGAAATTTTTAAATTGTACACTTGTAGCATAAGTACATAAGTAGACTTCTTTTACTATTTGGTAGAAACAAATACTTTTATCAAAGGAATAAGTAGGGGGTGGGAAATTTGGAGGATCTGTAATTGCTGTTCATTTCTTGCATTATCCCTAGCTTCTGCAGCTTCATCCACTATTATTTCCATTTTAGAATAAAAAGGCTTAAATTTGCAAAAATAATAGTTCTATACTAAAGAGGCATTTCTCAGGATGCTGTATTGTCTGTTTAATGTAACCACATGGGATGATCATAGAACACAAACATATAAATTAGTAACTTCTCATGTTATACTTTTCAGCCCTAGACAATCATAGTATTTGCAGAGTCCTTGAGGAAAGGTATTGGGGGGAGGGGAAATAAGCATATTTCTTTATTGGAATTACTCATCAGACAAAGAAGTAGAACAAAAAAAGTTATCCAGTCCCCATACAGGGGATTCAAAGCATCCCTAATCTTGTCTTTTCCTGCAAGATATAGGCCATATATCAATAGCTTTGCCCTCCCCCTTTCTTGTTTTGAATTTTCTGTCCAAAGCTAATTGGATTTTTTGGCTTTGAACCAAAGATATCTAGGCTTAGACTGTCCCTTCTTCTGTTCTGGACAGGACATTTTATGATGGTACAATTTTCTTACAGATAAATAATTGATGGGTATTTACACTACTTTTCGGAGTATAAGATGCACTTCCCACCCCCACCCCCCAAAAAATGGGTGGAAATGTCTGTGCACCTTATACAGCAAATATTGCTGAAGCTCTGCCCATCTGCCAGTCCCCACTCTTTGGCCTCTGCCTCCCAGAAATTTATCTCCTTGCAGCAAACAGCAAACAGCATGGTCAGCTTCAGCACAGCCTGATTTAGCATGAGCAGATGATTGGCAGTTGGATCAGCCTCTCAGAATACCGCCTATCAGCTGTTCCAAGCTGTAGGAATCACCACCTCACATCGGTGCCATTGCTGCCCATTGCTGCTGTCACCTATCCATGCTACCCATTTTCAGCTTCCATGTGTCCCATTTTCAGCCCATTCCAGGCAGTGGGGATAGGCAGCCCCTTTATAGCCTGAAAAATATGATAGTTATGAGGAAGGTGATGTCTCTTTCAATAATAAAAATTAAAACTATTTTATTTTACCATGAAAAGAAGTAAAAATATACAGAGAAAATTGGGATAAGAAAATGAAGAGAAAAACCAAAAAATGATATTACAAAAGTTTTTCTTTTATGTTGTTGCTAAACATAATATTTCTTTTTTTTTTAGTTATTTTTCTCCCTCTTCCAGCCGGATTTGTTACTTTAAAATGTAGCCAGATACACAAATCAAGTTACTTTCGCTTTCAGCTACTCTCCGCTGAAAGCAAGCGCCATTTTTTTCCCCCTTCTCAGTTCCGAATTACTTTGCCTTTGAAACTTTAATTCTTCCAAATGTTTCACAAAGCTTTCAATACTTGCTATTTAGCAGGAAGACCCAATTCTTCTTTATTATTGTTTGGTGCTGGTAATGCTGCTGCAGTATCTTGCTCTGCAATTAGCAGAGTTGCCCAGTTGTCCGGAGCTTCAGCGGCTTGGATAGGGAGTCCCACCCTGTTAACTCCCCAGAAGCAAAAAAAACTTTCTGGGGGTCTCGCAGGGGACTCTACCTGCAGCCACCGGCTCTCCTCTCAAGATCTTTATGCCTTGGAGTTTTTCGAGCCGCTTCTATTACCGAAATAGCTCTTTAACAGGCGGCTGGGCTGGCGGTCTTCAAAAGACCGTCAGCGATGGATCGCAGCAACACCAGAAGTCTCTCCGGTGACTTAGAAAATAGAAACAGTAACTGATTGTTATAGACCTGATTGAATCTGGAGAAACTTTTGGGAAGAGTTGCTAGAATTTGTACTGGAAAAGGAAGATCTTTAAGAGGCAAAATGTCAACAAAGCAAGCAGGGGGGGGATTCCCCCACTCACAAGCAGAAGCAGCCTCAAACAGCGCAGCTGCAAGCTCAGAAAAAGGAAGAAGGCTCTCAGGATATTATTATTAAAGAAATTAAGAGATCAGAACAGGAGCTTAAAGGAATTATTCAAGAAAAATTTGATGCAGTCAATAAAGATATTCAAACAGTACTCAAAGGTCTGTCTGAGGTAGTGTTGCAGTTTGATAAAAAAGTGGATAATCTTGCCTCAGGTGTGGAGACCAAATTTAAAGAATCTGACCTAAGAATTACAGAGGTTGAAGAAATGACACAAAAAATTGAAAATGAGATTACCATGATGCAATTTCGCTCAATGGAATTTGCTATTAGACTCAGAGGTATACAACAGAGCAGCAGGGAAGATCTTAGAAAAATTTGTGCTGATGCTTTAGCAGTTTTACTGAAGATTGAACCTGATGAAGTCCTATGTAAGATTGACAAGGCTTACAGAGTTAACTCTCGTGTGGCAGTACAAAGGCAATTGCCCAGAGATGTGGTGATATATTTTACAGATAGGAGAATAAGAAATGATATTTTGCAAAATTCATTTGTTACTGCTGTTCTGGTTGATGGAGTTGAAATTGGAGTCTTCAAAGAATTACCACCTAAAATGCTAAGGGATAGAAAGGATTTTGGATTTTGGTGGCAGAATTGAAAAAACAGCAAATACAATTCAGATGGGATGCTCCAACAGGTATAATACTGAGGATACGAGGAGTGAGATACCGCTTAAATACTATTGCAAAAGCAGAAGAATTTTATTATAATGTCTTGAGAGCAGGTTCTCCTCCTCCACGTACATCTTCACCAAGAGATAAGGATGTTGAATCACAGACCCAGTTTGATCAAAAAACTATGGAACAAATAAAATAGTCACAAAAGGAGGAAAGAGAGGCACAGGGAGCTGTAGGTGGTGTTGTGGTTGATCCTTTTGCTCTCCTTTGGAAGAAACATCTAAAACCATTACAGAGGAGGCGTTGGATCTTGAATTAAGAACATCTAAATTGGAAGAGCAACGTATAACCAGAGCAATGTCTAGACAAATGAAGGAAGCACAACAACAGGAGCAATACAAACCACAACGAGCAAAAAAGGAAAGGTGCAAGCTGAAATCATGGGAGGAGCTAAACCGAAGATTATTTCTGTGGAAAAGGATCTTTGGCAATTGCTCTCAAAATTTCAGACTGGATTAAATGACACTTAAATTTTTGTCTTGGAATGTGAATGGATTGAACTCTCCACAAAAAAGAAAGAAAGTATTTCACTAGTTGAAGCAATTTCATAATGACGTTATTTGTTTGCAAGAAACCCATATAAAACTGCAAGACCAGAAATATTTGATAAATTCAAGATTGGGAATGCAATTTGTCGCCTCAAATTCGGAAAAGAAGAATGGTGTGGTGATTTATATAAATAAAAGACTTTCAGCTAAAATTATAGAAGCAGATGATTGTGGAAGATATATAGCAATCGAACTTCTTACAGAAAATGGTCCAAAAATGGACTTGGGGGAGCGGTTTATACAGGCGATTGGAGCAATTTATCATGAACAATCTGCACAACTTATTATCAATGGAAGTTTAACATCAAATTTCAATATACAAAAAGGTACAAGACAAGGTTGTCCACTATCCCCACTATTATTTATTTTAACTCTCGAAGTCTTATTGAACACAATACGGGATTCGAACTCTTTGAATGGAATAGTCATAAGGCAAGAGGACTACAGAACTAGGGCATTTGCAGATGATCTGGTTGTTACCCTAACACGGCCAATGAAATCAATAATTCAGATGAAAGACATTATAGAAGAATATGGCATGGTATCTGGTTTCAGACTGAACCAGAAAAAAACTAAAATGATTGTTAAAAATTTGACAGAGAGCAAAAAAAAGGAACTGGAAAGAATGACAGGTTTTGAAATTGTCTCAAAGGTCAAATATTTAGGAGTACAAGTCGCAGACTCAAATACAAAACTGTTTCAAAACAATTGAGAGGTTCTGTGGCAAAAGATACAAAAAGATATGCAAACTTGGAAGAAACTGCAGTTATCTTTACTTGGAAGAATATCAGCAGTAAAAATGAATGTCTTACCCAGATTTATTTTCTTATTTCAAATGATACCGGTGCTCAAATCTGATAAACCGTTGCTAGAATGGCAAAAAGGAGTGAATAAATTTGTCTGGAATGAAAAAAACCCGAGAGTGAAACTGAAAATTATGCAAGATACTCGTGAGAGGGGTGGTCTTAAACTTCCAAACCTTCGATTATATTATGAAGCAGCTGCATTGACACAAATAAGTGATTGGTTTGGAAAAACAAAGACTGATTTGTTGAATATAGAAAGTCATGACCTTGTTTGGGGATGGCACGCATACTTATTTTATGATTACAAAGTGGATAAAGTGTTTAATAGTCATATACTTAGAAATGCCCTGATGAGAATTTGGAAGAAGCACCGAACCAATTGGAATTATAAGATTCCATTTTGGCTGGATCTTGCTGATACCATGTGGAATACAAATATTAAGTCACTCGGGGGGGGTTTATACAAAGAGCTACTTTATACTGAAGGGGGTAGATGGCAGTTGAAGACTTTGGAAACGCTGTTGGAAGAAGGGATTTCTCTGACTTGGTTGCAGTATAATCAATTGCAGATGAGATGGAAAGAAGATCAACAAACTGGTTTAATGGAATATGAAGTGGAACTGGTTAGACAGATAAAAGAGACAGGTCCAATGCATATTAAGAGAGTTTATAATGTTTTGCTAGAAAGGGATTCAGAAAATGAGTTAGTTAAAGATTGTATGATTAAATGGGCACAGAATTTTGCTCAACCAGTTATGATGGATACCTGGGAAAAAATATGGGTTCAGAATGTTAAATTTACACAGTCACAGAATTTGCGAGAAAATTTTTATAAAATGTTTTATAGATGGCATTTAGATCCCAAGAAATTGTCTTGCATGTATCCTAACGTTCAACCAAAATGCTGGAGATGTGAGTGTTTAGATGCTACATATTATCATATTTGGTGGACTTGTAAGAAAGTGAAGGCTTTTTGGATAAAAATTTGGTGGGTTATGCAAAATGTTTTGAAGAAAAAAATACAATTTTCTCCGCAATTATTTTTACTAGGTATAGTTAAGGATTTCACACTGGGAGAAACAAAATTGATTTTATATATGGTGACAGCAGCCAGGTTATTGATTGCTCAGTATTGGAAGAATGATGCCTTACCAACTGTGGACCAATGGATTCAGAAGATGGCTGGATTTGCGGAAATGGCGAAGATTTCAGCTTTTTTAAAAGATCAGACGCTTGAGAATTATATACAGGAATGGAAAAAGTGGATTGATTATATACAGAATAAATATCAGACTAGAAAATACTATGTAGCTTTTAGCTGAGGAGGATTGATGGATAAGCTAGTAAATAGAGAAAAAGATATGGAAGGGATGAATAACGTATATATTGTTTGGAATTATTAGCATTGCATATAGTGGAAGTCAAGGGGGGTGGGAGGGAAAAGGGGGGT
>WNWU01006024.1:0-11049 GCA_012654045.1 Ptyas mucosa | reverse complement strand
GATCCCAGCTGAGTTGCCTGATCATCAGAGGCTTTTTTTCTTTTAAAAGCCTCTGACGATCAGGCAACTTAACTGGGATCATCAGAGGCTTTTAAAAGCATTTTTTAAAATAACCTCTTCGGCCAAAATTCACCCAAAAATTCACTTTTTTTTTTTACTTTTAAAAGCATTTTTTCTGCCGAAGAGGTTTGTAGAAAAAATGCTTTTAAGAATTAAAAAAAAGCCTCTGATGATTGCGTGGCTCAGCTGGGCATTGGGGGAGGCAGGGATTTTTGCTACCGGTTCTCCGAACCACCCGCTTCCATCACTGCCGGATCAGGCGATCCGGTCTGAACCGGAAGCATTTCACTCCTGCATGAGACCCTTCTCAATGCTAAGAGATTAAGAGCAGTGTGGGAAGCCCACGCTCCTAGAAGAATGAAAGATTTTGGGAAATATTAAAAAGGCAGAATATTATATTTACCCAAAGGGAGATATGGAAAAACATGCTCTTAAAGACAGAAAGCAGACTAAGTCTTTCTTAATAGCCTCCCCCCAGCAGATATTTTGTGCCCATTAAGAAAGACTGGGCCAGCCTATCTACAAAACAAAAGACCTTCAGCTCCAGGGTGATGGGATTAAGAACAGGACATGATCCTTCAGGACATAATTGGATTAGCCCACTACCATTTAGCAAAATATTCAGAGCTCACTACATCTTCTAAGGGCATTTCAGACATTGCACAACCCTCCTATCAGCATCTCTGAAACTTATAAAAATCCATGTACTCATCAAACCAGTTGTTCAACTGATCTAGAACCACAAACTCTTGTGGTTCTGTTCATCAATAAACCAACTTTCCAATCAGCCTCCAGCCTCTATGTTGTTTCCAACATCTTTTTCCCAGTTTGTAACTGAATCAGATTTTCTTCCTACAGCAGAAAATCTCCTCATATCAGCTGCAGTAATTTCACCTAGCAAAATGTACTGAAAAGGGAGAAGGGATGCAAAGTTATGCCTTTATAAAATAAAGCAATGACAACTTTGATATGTTAAAATACATAACAGAACTGTAAAGCCAGGCACTAAAAATTGTGATTTAAAGCAAGGGAACTATAGTAAGGACCTCATCCCTGCTCACAATTTTACCATTCTAGTAACTGCAACCCACACCTGGCTCCTTCTCTCTCTGCTGAGCCCTAAGTATGGGAAAGAGAACCCAGTGGGGAAATGTGTACAAACACTTCAGGAGCAAAACTATTACTACTCTTCCCTTCTCCTTCTCCCCCTGCTCCAATAACTTTTGGCAGCATGAATCATTGATCAGGTTTCATCAACCCCCTTATCTTTTCAAACAAAAGTTATGGAAACAAACAGAACAAAGAGTGGGAATGATGAGGCCAATAACAATCCCAGGCTTTGTATATACTGCACCAGCCTCTGTTGAATATTATTCTGATATATGTAGGATGTGGATGATTTTAGTGAAGCAATTAATCAAGCAATGACATGTGTTCAATTATAGTCTTTATGGTTGATTAATCTTTAGAAGATGTATCATTATTGCTTGTGGGATCCTTTTTTAGAATTCCTTTGCTCTGAGGATGAAGAGTAGTGTTCAGCACTGAAGAGGAAGATTTTAACAAACTTGTATGCTTGGAAGATGTGATTAAGAAAGGGACTTAGAGAGCCATTCCTTTTCATTTCAGAACTATTGATTTGTTTACTAAATCAGAAAAGGCACTAAATATATATATATTATACAACAGCATCAATTTGTCTCATATGCTTATTTAAAAAATCTCATCCTCATGGTTGGTATGTTCATTTTGCAATTTTAGGTCTTCTACCAGAGGCCTGGAAGTTCGAGGATACTGTGCAGTATTTTAATTGTTCCTAGCACTGCATTCTTCTGGACAGATTGCAGGGTGGAGTCTCTTTATCAAGCAGTGTTTTTGCTCTCAAGAAGCCTGAAATCCAAGCAGGATTTTTTTTTAGGAAGGATCATTTACAGCCACCCACAGAATAGAGAGAATTTCTGGAGATTACCTCTTGTTTCTGGGGGATGACTCCAAAGCCCAATCTGCGTATGTCATACCAATATCCTGCTTGGATTTTGAGATGAAGTTTCCTTCTGCCTATGGAAGGGAAGATAACTGCAGTTTTAGGTGAAAGAAGGAAACACACACACCCGCACCCAACACACCAAAAATAATGGCAGACAGTTCTTTCACTCCATCCGCTTAACAACCCATCAGGTCACTTAACAATGACAGCTCTCTGGGACAGCCACAATTGCAACTGTTCAACGAGGAAATCACATGGGTGTCTTGTTTAACTATTGCAATGTTTTACAATCTAAATTCTAGGTTCAATTGTAGATTTAAGTTGGCTATTTATATCTACAGCACATTTGGAACTTGCAAGGTAAGAAACTCTCACAGATTAATATGTAAGATAACATGCAGGAGACCCCTTGCTATCCAGGTGAAAACTGCGTAAGATCCCTTCTTTATGTTCTGCATAATTTCCTGGAAATGAGGGGCTCTACCAGATCTAGAAAATCAAGCTGGTATGTTGGAACCAAACACATCCCTATGTACTACAGAAATAGCATCTATATTCTATGATCAGGAGTTAGTTATTAGTGGGCCAAAAAGTTGTAGCAATAGGAACAAAAGTGAGAATGACTGTTGCTGCATTACTGTGAATGCATGAAGAGCTTTCATTCAAAGAACTGGCATTTGTGAATAATTAGATTGTGGCACAGTTTAAATCCTCTGTAGAATTGAAAAGGCCTATACACACAAGCATCAATAGGGAGAATTTGCAAAGAGAAGGGGTGTGATAAACTGGTAGAAACTTCACAAAAATTAAGATCCAAAAGATGTTGTCTATTCCATTAGCACCTATTATATCAGCATCCTGTATCTCAGTTAATATGCAGTCGGTTATCTTTCTACTTTCATCTTGTTATCCTCATTCTGGATTATTTCCATTTTCTACCCCAAATGATCTCTCAGAATGCAGTTTAATTCATGCAGGTTCCTTTTCCTTCATGAATTGTACATGAATATTGAGACAATAGTTGTGAACCAAGCCATGATTGCTTAGTGCTTCCTCTTCTCCTATTTAATTTCTTCAGGCAAGGTGACTGTTTTCTCTGGCTTTGCTGCTATTTCCCTTCAACATATCATTACCCAAGAGAAGAATTATCTATCAATCACGAACCTGCTTTAGGAAAGGTCTGACCTTCTCTAACCTCATTTGGCTACCTCTTCTGACCCACCTCATATTAGCATCTCACAAATTAATATAAAGTAGAAACAAATAAATATATGAGAAGACAAAATGGAAGAAACCTTTGAAACGAAGAAGGGAGATACTGTAGCATAATGAGGCCCAGAAAGCACCTTCAGAATGCTTGTTGTTCTTTTTATTTAAAATCTAAGACACATGGAAACCAGTGGAGGGAGTTGTTGTTGCTATTGTTGTTGTTGTTGTTATTGTTTTTGTTATTGATTTAAACCTCAATTCGATTGACAATCTGGGACTGATAAAAACAGTTCAAGTCCTAAGGACCTAAGAGCTATTAAGGAAGCTTCTGAGTATATAGGCAGTTCTGAGTAGGATGTGTTTTTTTGCAAAGTCAGGATATTCAGATCTAATAAGTTCAACATTTCCATGTACCTAGGCAGCCCTTTGGGTTCTGCTTCAAGGCTCCTATTACTATTGGTACAACCATTTATTTTTTTCCTCCATAGTAGCTCAACTTTAATTTTCAAATCATGATACTTTGTTTTTGTTTTTCTAGCTATTTCTCTTCAATTCCTGATTGCAATATCAATGAACCAGACATTTTCTGTTCCACAATAGTGAGGTAAGGCATGTGGTGGGCCATATATTTGTCTATTTGTATTCAAAAGTCCCACAGGATCCTCATTTGCTTCTTTTCAAGAACTTTGTCAATTTGGTGTTCCTAATCATTTTGCTTCATTCAAAGCCAAACTTTGGGCAAAGCTTCCAATGTATAATTTTGGCAACTTGATTATGATGTTGTAGATAACTAATCTGTGAAATTTTGCTACAGCCACTGATAAGGTGATCCACTGTTTCATCTTTCTCATTGCATGAGCGATATTTGCTGTTGTTATTGACATGTTGAATTTTTGCTTTCATGGAAATTGGTCTGCAAGGCTTGCTCTTGGGCAGCCAAATGAACCTTTCTCTTTCTTTACTCATCACTCCTGATCTCAACCTTCTATATATTAGCTTTGTATCTACCTTTCCTTCAATGTCCTTCAGGTATTGACTGTGCATAGGCTTTTTTTCCCCAGTTAGAAACCCGAGACTCAATTGTTTCCTTTTAATATTCTGCTTTCAATCTTCTTGTTTTCAACTGGTATTCCTTGTTTACCTCCTTCAGCAAAAGCTCTTTTGCTTTTTTTATATAGTCATTTAAGCTGTGTTTTTCTTCTTCCACAGTTTGTTTCACCTATAAGAGTCCTCTGCCACCCTGAGATCTTGGCAAGTACAATAGATTAACCTCACTTTTTGGGTGCAGAGCGTGGTGCATTATCATTAGTTTTCTTGTCTTTCGATCCAATTTATCAAATTCAAGCTGAATCCAATCAATTATTCCAGCTGAGTATGGTATTACAGGCACTGCCCAGGTATTAATTGCCTTTATGATATTTCCTCCACTTAGCTTTGATCTCAATTTTTTTTTGGATTGTATTGTGTTGAAGTAGATTCCTTGAGTTGATTGTGCAACAGGTCAAGGCTTCTAAAACTCCTAAGTACTTGTATCCTTCTTCTGGTGTTATGTTTTTATCAAATGTTCATTAGCAAATTCAAATCCATCATCTTCAACTTTTCCTGCCTTAACAATTGTTGCATATTTGTCAATGCCCAATTGCATCTCAATGTCTCTGCTAAACTCCTCAGTGATTTTCAGCAATGAGCTCAACCCTAATCTTGCATTCAAACTTGTTAGTGATTTCAATCAGAATCTGTGCAGCTCATCTAAACCAGGGGCACTCCAATTCTTGATCTTCTTTGCTTGTTTTTGCACTGTTTCTTTTGTTGTGTAAACATCTTCCATTTTAGTCACTTTTACAGTGGTTTCAACCGGCTTGATCCACTTTGCATTCCCATTGTGCTTCTTGTTGTTTTCCCACAAGTTCTTCCAAAATTTCAGGGAAATTTCTTAGTTAGGTTTTTCACTTGTGGTAGCACCATCTCTACTTTCAAGAATCTTATAGAAACAGTGCTGGTTCACTTGAAATTGTGAGTTTTGTGAGTTTAGAAGAGGACACAAGCAAGTCAGAGTGGTTTTAATACATCCAATTATAATTTTCATGGTGTTATTTGGCATCTAACATACTATTATTACTATTATTACTATTATTACTATTATTACTATTATTACTATTATTATTATTATTATTATTATTATTATTATTATTATTATTATTATTATTAATTTAACTTCTATACCACCCTTCTCCTGAAGGACTCAGGGCGATGTACAGCCATATTAAAACACATATAACTCACAAAATTTAAAAACAATTTAAAACAAATATATAAATTTGGCCCACAAGGTTAAAAGCTAACAAACACCCAATTTAAAATTCATATTAAGCCAGCCCGGCCTGTTGGAACAAAAGAATCTTAAGGGCACAGTGGAAGGTTCGCAGGTCTGGGATCATACGAACCTCTAGGGGCAGTTCATTTCAGAGGGCAGGTGCCCCCACAGAGAAGGCTCTCCCCCTGGGTGTCGCCAGTCGACATTGTTTGGCCGACGGCACCCTGAGGAGTTCCTCTCTGTGGGAGCGTATTGGCCGGTGGGAGGCTATTGGTGGCAGAAGGCAATCTCGTATATACCCAGGTCCTAAGCCACGGAGCGCTTTAAAGGTGGTGACCAACACCTTGAATTGCACCCAGAAGACCACTGGGAGCCAGTGCAGCTCGCACAGGAGAAGTGTTACATGGGTGTGCCGTGTCACCCCCATAATCACCCATGCAGCCACATTCTGGACCAGTTGGAGCCTCTGAGTGGTCTTCAAGGGGAGCTCCATGTAGAGAGCGTTACAGTAGTCCAGACGGGACGTGATGAGGCATGAGTGACTATGCACAAGGCATCCTGGTCCAGAAAGGGATGCAACTGGCATATCAGGCAAACCTGATAAAAAGCTCCCCTGGCCATGGCCATCATATGATCTTCAAAAGACAGCCATGATCCAGGAGAACACCCAAGTTGCGAGCCCTCTCTGAGGGGGCCAAGATCTCGCCCCCAATAGTCAGCGATGGAGCCAGCTGACTATACTGAGATGCCGGGAACCACAGCCACTTGGACTTGGAAGAGTTGAATCTGAGCTTGTTTCTCCCCATCCAGATCCGCACGACCTCCAGGCACCGGGACATCACGTCAAGGGCATCATTGGGGTGGTCCAGGGTGGAAATGTACAGCTGGGTGTCATCGGCTATTGGTGGAACTTCACCCCAAAACTACGGATGATCTCACCCAGCGGCTTCACAGAAGGGGCTGTGAAGGGGCGAGAGGACCTTTGGTTGAACAGAAGGGGCAAGAGGACCAACCCTTGTGGCACCCCGCAAACAAGGCACCTCGAGGCCGACCTCTGTCCCCCTGCCAACACAAACTGCATACGATTGGAGAGGAAGGAGGAAAACCACCACAACACGGTGCCCCCGACTCCCAACCCCTCCAATCGTCGCAGCATGATACCAAAAGCCGCTGAGAGGTCTAATAGGACCAGGACAGAGGAACAGCCTCTGTCCTGAGCCCTCCAGAGATCATTAACCAATCCGACCAATGCCGTTTCTGTGCTGTACCCCGGCCTGAAGCCCGACTGGAATGGATCTAGAAAGACAGCTTCATCCAGGTACTGGGGAAGTTGTCGTGCCACCACACTCTCAACAACCTTCACAACTAAGCAAAGGTTGGAGACTGGACAATAGTTCGCTAATATAGCTGGGTCCAGGGAAGGCTTCTTGAGGAGGGGCTTCAGCACCGCCCCTTTCAGAGAGGGAGGGAAGAAACCCTCACTCAAGGAAGCATTAATAATCCCCTAGAGCCAGCCTTGTGTAACCTCCCGGGAGGCCAGCACCAACCAGAAGGGACACGAGTCCAATAAACATGTGGCAGCACTAAGCCTATCCAGAGTCCTGTCCATGTCCTCAGGAGTCACAAGGTCAAACCCTTCCCAGATAACATTCTCAAGACCCACCTCCATCACCCTATCTGAATCTACCCAATCTGAGTCCAGGCCTTCCCAAATCTGAGTGACTTTTTCATGCAGGAATTGCACAAAATTCTCAGCCCTGCCCCGCAAGGGGTCTTCCCTCGCTCCCAGATGAAGGAAGGAGCAGGTCACCCTAAACAGGGCTGCTGGGTGGTTCTCTGCAGATGCAATAAGAACAGAAAAATAATTAGATTTCGCCGCTCTTATCGCCACTAGGTCGATCTTAATATGAGATCTCATCAGTGTTCGGTCAGATTCGGAGCAGCTGGCCCTCCAGTCGCTCTCCAGGCATCTTTTCCGGTGCTTCATCTCCCTCAGCTCTTCGGAGAACCAGGGAGCCAATTGGGATTGGCACCGGGTCAGAGGCCACAAAGGCATGACATAGTCCAAAGCTCCAGCTGCCGCCCTATCCCAGGCAGCCACCAGTTCTTCAGTCGAGCTATGAGCCAGAGCCTCAGGGAATGGCCCAAGCTCCGTCAGGAACTTATCAGGGTCCATCAGGCACCTGGGACAGAACCATCTAGTTGGTTCCATCTCCCTGCGGCGAGGGGAGCGGTTCAAAAGTCCATATGAAGGAGAGAATGATCCGACCATGACAAGTATTAGTATTAAGTACTAGTACTAGTATTAAGCTAAGCCATAAAACGCACAGTATTCAGCTGTGGAGAAAACCAACATTAGTGGTGAAGATCTGAGGGTGGCAGCTGATGTTTCCCTTCAGTTCCCCTTCCACATAGTTTCTGGAATATGTTGTTGCTACCATATTCTGTAGGTGTTTCTTATAGGACAGAATCCAATATTACTCCAGTTACTTTGGATGAAGATTAAAAAGTAAGTTGTTGTCTAAGTAGACCTTTGGGGCTTCATATGCTAGTTTGTCGTTAAGCACATAGTTATCATTTTACTGGTACTAGGAGTGCCTTCAGTCAGTGAAGAATTTTCCCAAGGTTTTAAGATCTTTGGACAGGATGCTGTTCGCAACCTCCATGTGTTTTTCTTGTACTGCTATGAACAAATCATCAGTGTATCCAAATTTGTGTCTTCTTGTCACCAGCATATTTGATATGTATAAATTGAATAGTGCAGTGTGCCATTACAGAATCTATTGGAAGGCCATTGTTTAATCTTCTTAACTTACTTATGCTGTCCCCCATTATTATCTTTTTTTTAAAAAAAATATTTATTAAATTTCCAAAGATTAAAATACACAGTACAAAAAGAAACATAATATACAAAAAAAGCAAGAAAAACAGACACACATATACACAAAAACCAAAAAATATAAACAACCAAAAACAAACATATCAAAATTTCAATACTAATAACAACTTTTCTGCATTGGTATTTCTAGCCTATTTAACCTCTTTACACAAATTCTACAGTTTTTAACTCTGTTGTGTGGTTTACCAGGTTTTAGAAGTTATATTATTTAGCTTTTTAAAAAAATTGTCAGAGTTTTGGCAGCATAACTAGTATTATGAGATAAATCCAGGAGCAAAACACAGCACACAGCACACAGAGCCTTTTAGATAAACAACAGTGGTTTTATCTACAGTTAAATATTTACAGACTTATACGTGATTAAATACCTTTACAGCTACTGACACATGATGAGAAAGAACATGAAGATAATACATGAGGAGAAGGCATGAGGAGAAGGGAAATGCCCTTTAATGGCTTCCCTTTATAGGCAGCTTCTAACCCAGCTTCTTAAAGTGGCAGTAACTCTTCTGCTCATTCCATTGCATCAGCTTCTGGTTGCCTCCGTTTACAAACCTCTCATCAGCTTACAGCTATTAACTTTTCATACTCTGACAAAAATTCTGATGGGAGGAAGTTATTGAAAACTATGTCTCAGAGGAATTTACCAATTCAATTCTATGTGTGCTTCCTGGAGTTTATCAGGAATTCTGGATGCATGTTATCAAAGCCTGGTGCTTTACCACATTTCAGATATCAATGACAATGTCAATTTTCTTTATAGAGAAGGGACAAGAGTACTCAGAAAGCATTTGGCCTGACTGCCAATTTTTTTTTTTTTTTTTTACCCTTTGGAGATATGTCAGAATATATTCATGAACTGGAATAGAGGCATGGTAACAAGGTCCACCAATGAATAGGCATAGCAACTAAGTCAGCGGTGTCAGGGAGTTGATTGATCCCATCCTGGCTCTGGGATAATCACACCCCGGTTTAGAGATTCGGACCATGGCTTTCCTCGAAAGTATACCTTTAGAAAATAAAACCCGAAGAAGTATTTCTAAGAAAACTCATTTTTATTGTAAAAGTAAAAATATAAAATTTTTGCTACCTAATTAATGAGCTACATCTTGGCAGCGTTCCTGCCGGACCCCTTGGCAGAGAGAACAAAGGAGTAAGAAGATTAGAAAAAGGAATGCAGAGAAGATATGTAGGCATGCGCACTTAATACTGATAAGAAACTTGGCAAAACTACAGTAAGTCTATTAGTCCAAAAATGAGAGCTCAGCTGGGAAATACAAGAACACAGTGACAATCCCCTTCTTTGCCAGTTGAGCGAACATCAGGTACATCATCAAATAAGGCACATCTTCTTACGCAAATACTCGTGCTGAGCTGCTGGGAGCGGTTTGTTGAGGATCTGCAATCTGATCATGTGTAGATACACATTGCATTTTAACAAAACCTTGTTCACCAATTGTTTTATGTTTTGATAACGGATGTCAATGTGTCTGGACCTAGAACCTGTGAAATGTGATTCAGAAATATAAACCACTGATTCATTGTCTTCCATTACGGTGATTGGTTGGATCAGACGTGTCCAGATATCTGTGACCAAAGCATCAAACCATGTTAGAGAATTACATGCATCTGAAACACAAGCATATTCAGCTTCAGTAGATGAACAAGAAACAAAATTCTGTTTTCGCACTTGCCAATAAACAGGACATCCATTTAAGAACATCATATAACCTGAAGTACTTTTGCATGATTTCTTATCACTCGCCCAATCAGAATCTGCATAACAACATAACTCTGCATAATCAGTACGTGTTGGTTCTAACAATAACTTCATGTGTTTAGTGTGCTTTAGGTATCTCAATAATTTCTTGACGCATGTCCAATGAAACTGTTTTGCCTTACCTATGTGTCGTGACAAGAGATTAACACTAAGTGCAATGTCGGGTCTGGTCCAACTACTAATGTACAACAGTGACCCAATGACTGAATGATAAAGTGTTTGATCCTCGAACTCAGGACTCGGTTCTTGTGTCAAGTTGTGAAAATTTGTTTGCATGTGTGTGTTTGCATGGGTGTCTTTGTTGTGTTAGCATCCTTCATGTTGCAATGATGCAAAATTTGTTCAATTTTATCTTCTTGTGAAAGACTAAACCCCTTCTGTGTTTTGTCAATCTGAACACCTAAATAAGTGCTAATATGACCTAAAGATTTCAATGTGAAGTATCTCTGCAAAGCTTTGGCAAAACTTTCACTCATCTGCTTATTTGGACCAATATAAACAATGTCATCAACATAAACAAGAACTATTTCATATGCATTGTTAGATCTTTTTGTGAACACGCACTCATCAGTTTCGGACTTAATAAAGCCCATTGAATTTAGTTTGTCAGTAAGACATAAATACCACATTAAACCAGACTGTTTCAGACCATAAAGACTTTTTTGTAGAAACCAGGTATCCCCTTCTTGCTGTCGGAACCCTGGAGGACCTCTCACATAGATCTCTTCATCTAGGTCAGCATGTAGATAAGCTGTGTCCACATCGAACTGGAAAACTTCTAAGCCAAGGATAGTTGCAGT
>WNWU01006014.1:0-24808 GCA_012654045.1 Ptyas mucosa | reverse complement strand
CTTAACTCCAAGGATTTGCCTTCTCCTAAAAAAATATTTTTTATGGGGAGAAAGAGAAAGTAAGATGGCGTTTGAGTTTCAAAGGGGCGTGAAAAAGTGAAACCTAAAAGTAATTATTGATGAAGTCCCTGGTTGAAACGTAAAACTCTATTTTGAAAAGTGGATTAATCAAGGAAGGAAACAACTGTAATAATTGAAGCAGCAATATAAATTACAAACTGCAAGGGGCTTTTTTTCTTCCCCTTTTTTCTTGATATTCTTTTTTCTTTCTTTTTTTCCTGTCCATTTGGTGGGGAAAGAAGAAGGGGGGTGAGATGGCTGGTCTCTTGGAAAACAAGGAAGGGATGTCTGACTTTGAAGAAGCTCTGAACTCAATTACCTCTGCTCTACTAGAAAAAATTGATACTATTTTTCAAACCTTCCAAGTTGGAAACAATGAAATATGTGAAAATACTGAGTTGCAATCTAGTAGTGGGGTGTTGATTAAAGAGCTGGAAGGAACAAAAATAAAACAGCCCACAGTGTTTTTGGAAAGTAAAATGGAGGCTTTGAAGATTAAGGAGCAAAAACTTTTGGGAGTTGCTCAGATTTTGGCTGCACAATTTTTTTTCTATAAAGTCCCACTTGCATTTAAAGAATTGTTTTTACAACAACCTCAAAAAATTCAAGATTATGGGAGTTAAAAAAGACAGAGGAATCAGAATGAAAAGAGTTCGTAAAAAAGTCAGGAAGAAAGACTGGAGACGAGGGAAATAACCCTCCTTGGTGGGATGATGGTCCTTAAAAGTATTGTTTAAATGTTTAAAGATTTTAAATTTTTGGAAGATAATATTCAACAGTTTATTGCCAGCTAACTAAACGATGAGCAATGATGAGTGGCAACTTATAGTTGTTTTGGAATGTTTTGAGAAGAATAAACAGATCATAGCAATGCTGGTATTTTGGGTTGTGAACCAAGCCTTGGCCTGAGTGATTTGGAACATTTTATTAAAGATTGTAACAAAATTGGATTTAATTGCAATTGAAGAAATTATACTGAATATAACAAACTGGATTTTTCTGCTTGAAGGTAATAGTTATAAGGCAAAAGAACCATGGACCTAGGGCAATTGCAGCTGATCTGGTGGTTTCCCAAATACGATTGATGAATTCATTAATCTAGTTTCTGGCTGGATTTGATGGATATTATTTGGTATATAAATACAAAGTCACTCGGGGGGTTTTTTTACATAAAGAAGTATTTTTTATTTAGGTGGGTAGACGCAAATGAAGACATCTTAAATACTGTTGGAAGACGTGAACAATTAAAAAGATTAAGAACTGGTTCAATCTAGCACGAAGAAGTCGTACATGTTCGATATAGCTATTAATTAATGTTCTTAGATGATTTCCTAATATGTATTGTAAACTAATAAGAGGTTTGATTATTGTTTTTTTTAGTTAGAAAATGTTTTTCTTTAAGTGTTTTAATTATAACTGGGCCTTAATGGTTTGAAAGTGGAGGACGGAAGGTTTATATAACATTTTATTTTAAATTTAGGGTTTTATAATGAGGGGGGGAAATTTTTTTTTAAATGAAAGAAATTATAAAATATTTTGTTAAATTGCATAGATTTTTTTTTATTGAAAAAGTTTTACAGATACAAATTTTCCCCTTTTTCCCCCCCACCCTTCCCCAACATTATAAAATACATATAGAAAAAATATATAGTTCCCTCCCAATCCCACCCTAACCCTCCCCCTCCACCCCTTTCCCTCCCATCCCCCTTGACTTCCATTATATGCAATACTAATAATCCCAAACAATATATATGTTAATCATCCTTCCATATCTTTTTCTATATTTACTATCATCAATCCCTCTCAGCTGAAAGCTACATAATATTTTCTAGTCTGATACTTATTCTGTATATACTCAATCCATTTATTCCATTCCTGTATATACTTCTCATGCGTCTGGTCTTTTAAAAAGGCTGAAATCTTCACCATTTCTGCAAATCCAGCCATCTTCTGAATCCATTGGTCCACAGTCGGTAAGGTATCACTCTTCCAGTATTGGGCAATCAACAACCTAGCTGCTGTCACCATATACAGAATCAATTTTGTTTCACCCAATGTAAAATCTTTAACTATACCCAATAAAAATAATTGCAGAGAAAATTGTATTTTTTTCTTTAAAACATTTTGCATAACCCACCATATTTTTATCCAAAAAGCCCTCACTTTTTTGCAAGTCCACCATATGTGATAATATGTAGCATCTAAACACTCACATCTCCAACATTTTGGCTGCACGTTAGGGTACATACAAGACAATTTCTTGGGGTCTAAATGCCATCTATAAAACATTTTATAAAAATTTTCTCGTAAATTTTGTGACTGTGTAAACTTAACATTCTGAACCCATATTTTTTCCCATGTTTCCATCATAACTGGTTGAGAGAAATTCTGTGCCCATTTAATCATACAATCTTTAACTAACTCATTTTCTGAATCCCTTTCTAACAAAACATTATAAACTCTCTTAATATGCATTGGACCTGTCTCCTTTATCTGTCTAACCAATTCTACTTCATATTCCATTAAACTAGTTTGTTGATCTTCTTTCCATCTCATCTGTAATTGATTATACTGCAACCAGGTCAAAGATATCCCTTCTTCCAACAGCATGTCCAAAGTCTTCAATCGCCATCTGCCCTCTTCAAAATAAAGTAACTCTTTATATAAAAAAACCCCGAGTGACTTAATATTTGTATTCCACATGGTATCAGCAAGATCCAGCCAAAACAGAATCTTATAATCCCAATTAGTTCGGTGCTTCCTCCAGATTCTCATCAAGGCATTTCTAAGTAGATGACTATTAAACACTTTATCCACTTTATTGTCATAAAATAAGTATGCATGCCATCCCCAAACAAGGTCATGACTTTCTATATTCAGCAATTCAGTCTTAGTTTTCCCAAACCAATCACTTATTTGTGTCAATGCAACTGCTTCATAATATAATCGAAGGTTTGGAAGTTTAAGACCACCTCTCTCACGAGTATCTTGCATTATTTTCAGTTTGACTCTCGGTTTTTTTTCATTCCAAATAAATTTATTCACTCCTTTTTGCCATTCTAGCAGTGGTTTATCTGATTTGAGCACCGGTATCATTTGAAATAAAAAAATAAATCTAGGTAAAACATTCATCTTTACTGCTGATATTCTTCCAAGCAGTGATAACTGCAGTTTCTTCCAATTTTGCATATCTTTTTGTATCTTTTGCCACAGAACCTCATAATTATTTTGAAACAATTTTACATTTGAATCTGCGATTTGTACTCCTAAATATTTGACCTTTGAAACAATTTCGAAACCTGCCATTCTTTCCAGTTCCTTTTTTTTACTCTCTGTCAAATTTTTAACAATCATTTTAGTTTTTTTCTGGTTCAGTCAGATACCATGCCATAGTCTTCTACAATATCTTTCATCTGGATTATTGATTTCATAGGTTGTGATAGGGTAACAACCAGATCGTCTGCAAATGCCTTAGTTCTATAGTCCTCTTGCCTTATAGCTATTCCATTCAAAGAGTTCGAGTCCCGTATTGCATTAAGTAAGACTTCTAGAGTTAGAATAAATAATAGTGGGGATAATGGACAACCTTGTCTGGTGCCTTTTTGTATGTTGAAATTCGATGTTAAACATCCATTAATAATAAGTTGTGCATATTGCTCTTGATAAATTGCACCAATCGCTTGTATAAACCGCTCCCCCAAATCCATTTTTTCCAAAGTCTTAATTATAAAGTTCCAATTCACTCGATCAAAGGCTTTTTCCGCATCCAAAAAAACCAGCACTGCAGAGATCTGTTTATTCTTATCTAGATAGTCCAGTAAATCTATAACTTGCCTGACATTCTCCTTCATATATCTGCCTTCAATAAATCCTGCTTGATCATGATGAATTACCTTTTGGATAACTGGCATCAATCTGTTGGCCAATACTTTTGCGAAGATTTTATAATCTATGTTTAATAGAGATATTGGTCTATAATTTTCTGGTTTCTTAAGACCTGATTCTTCTTTCGGTATCAATGAGACAAAGGCTGTTTTCCATGAGGAAGGTATCTTACCTCCTAATTGTATATTACAAAATAAATCTTTAAGATGCTCAATCATTTCCTCTTGTAAAGTTTTATAATAAACTGCGGTTAGGCCATCCGTCCCTGGAGCTTTAGCTGTTTTTAGTTGTTTTATAGCAAAACTAATCTCCTCGACTGTTATCAATTGTTCCAAATTTTTCTTTTGAGCTGTTGAAATTTTTGAAACTCTCTTTTTTTCTAGATATTTGTCTATAGAAGTGTTCTGTATATTGTCTTTAGCATATAACTTGGTGTAATATTCCAAAAAGGCCTTTTTAATTAATTCTTGTTGATAAACTTCTTTACCAGCATATTCAGTACTATCAATAATTCGTGTAGATGCTTGTTTCCTCAAAGTGTACGCCAACCACCTGCCCGGTTTGTTAGCATTAGTAAAAGTATTATGCTTTGCAAATTGTAAATTAGTTGCCGTTTGGTCTGCTATAAGCATTTGAAATTGATCCTTCAAAAGTTTTATGGCCATTTGCAATTTTCCATCTGTTGGTTTTTGTATCAATTGTTGTTCTTTCTTTTTTATCTCACTTACCAACTGTAGTCTCTTTTTCTGCTGGTTCTGTCTATGTTTAGAGTTCATTTGAATTAGTACTCCCCACATATATGCTTTGCCTGCATCCCAGACTATTTCAATAGGGGTACCTTTATTCAAATTCAGTTTAAAAAACTCCTTTAAATGCTTTTTAAGTTCAATTATATTTTTTTCATATCTAAATAAATTCTCATTTAATCTCCAGGATCTTCTTTCTCTTTTACCCATCTCAATTTCCATCCAGACCGGACTATGGTCAGTCAAAGTCCTAGGAAATATCTTTGTTTTCTTTACTTTAGAAAGTAAGTTAGTGGTTAACAGAAAAAAGTCTATCCTGGAAAAGGATTTATGCCTGTCCGAGTAAAAAGTAAAATCCAATTCATTTGGGTTTCGAACTCTCCAAATATCTTTCAATTCCAAATCCTCTTTTAGTTCAAAATTGCATAGATTTAATAACTTGCTAAGTATGTATTGGTTAAACTGAGTAACGATAGGTTTGATTATGAGATATTGAATTGTTTTACTAATTGCTTCAATTATAAATGGATATTAATTGTGTAAAATTAGATGGAAAAAGAAGAAAGATTTGCTTTCTTTTTATCTAACTTGTTTTATGATTAGAAGCGTGAGACGGAGTTGAATTTATAGACAGTTACCTTATCTGTTTTTATTAAGTTGTATTTTATATCTTGTATTTGCTCTGGGAAGCCGGGGGGGGGGGAGGTGAGGGGGGGAAATGTCTGTAAAACTTTTATAAAACTTTTTCAATAAAAAAAAAAAGAAAAAGAGTAAAGTTCTCGTAGCTCAGGTTCAGGCTCGTGCATCTCTGTGAAAAGTTCTTTTCTGTAGGTAACATGCAATGCTGCACCACTGTCCAAAGTCCACAAAAGCCGTCTATCATACTCTGGATGAGGTTGTGGATCGTTGGTTATTGCCAGTGTGGCAAGTGGAGCTTGTGGATCACGCCTTGGACCATGACAACCTTGTCTTCCGCCTCTGCCTCTGCCTCTGGAATCTGTTCCTCTGGGCTGGTATGAGACAGGAGCTGGTGCTCGTTGGGGACAATCCTGGGTGGCATGTCCCACACGATTGCAGATGTTGCATCTTGGCATCCTTGGAGCATAGGCCCTTCCTCGGAAGTGACGCCTCGCTGGAGCTCTTGATGCGGGTGGTTCCCTCAAATGTGGCGTGGCTAGCATGAATGCCTCTTCAATTAACAGTCTACATATATTGTCCACTGTGCGTTGAACAATAGGGACTTGGTTAATTTTTGTAACAGCATCTTTCCATTCATAGCTCAATGAGTTAGTGATAATGCTGATCATTTGAATATCATCAATATTATGACCTCTTTCTCTCAGTTCTGTTCTGATTCCTTTCAGTTTAGTCAAATGTCCTCCAATTTGATCACCAGGTTTCAATCTCGAACCATGGAGCTCAGACATGAGCAAGCATGAAGATTCAATTGAAACGGGCCTGTAGCAATTTTCCAATTGGACCCAAATTTGTTGGGCTGTTGCATCAGGCAGAAAAGTGACCTGCAGTTCAGTATCCATGGACATCAATAATGTTGTGCGAGCTCTAATCTCCAAGTCTCTTATTGCAAAAGTCCATGGCTGAGCAGGAGGATTAAAAATCATGCAGTGAGTGCCTTCTCTGAGAAGCAATAGTGTAATCTCACTGACCCAGGCTTTATAATTGCATCCTGACATTTTTAATTTGGACTCACCTGCTAGTGGGGCAACAAAAAATGCCTGGTGAGGAACATGCATTTGATATGCTGGCTGTGCCATTGGAGGTGGACCAGGAGCTGGTCTTGGTTGTGCCATGGCTGGGGGCACATATGCAGGCATTTGTGGCTGTTGCATTGGAATCTGCTGTATTCCAGCTGCCATTTGTGCTTGAGCCTGCCTTTGCTGCATTAAGCATTCTTGTGTTCCATCTAAAGAGACACCAGCACCACCAGGGGGTGTAGGAGATCGGGTCTGTGGAAACACTTGTGGCATTTCAGCCTGAATATTTAAACGAGCCAAGGACACATTTGCTAACGTCTGCTGCAACAATTCAAAATGTTCATGTAAACTGTGTTGCCTTTCAGCTTCCTCTTGTAAATTACTTTGGCCGGCAGATGGTGCTGCACCTATAGTCTCGGGCAGGTCTGCATATGTGGCACTTGTAATTTGATCAGGGAGGATTTCATGTGACGTGTGCACTGCTCTCTGTTTTAATTGGCCTGACACAGAATCCACCAGGGGGTGTGTCTTTGGCTCTGAAGAAGAAGCCAAAATGGTGCTTTTAGAGATTTTTAAGTCACGAGGCACTCTCTTATCTTGCTCAAGCATAAGCAAATCCATCTTAAACTGGGATAGCTCATTTTCATAATATTTGATATGCTCCCGATAGAACTTGATATCTTTCTCACGCTGAGTAAGCTCGGGGCTTTGAGGAGAATAACAAATCTTTTCTCTCTGTGTGTGGGAGGAAAAATGCTCTGCGGTTTGTGAAAACTTTGGTCTTGCACCAAGCGTTTCAAATCTTTGGGCTTCTACAGGAATTATCTGTGAAAATGCATAATTAGGAAGAGATATCACTGACCTCAGTCGTTCATCGCCTTCAAAAGCAGCATTTCTTTCATATTGTTGTTCCTGAAGCATCTGCAAGGGTATTTTATCAGTTTGAGTTTCTCCCACAGCTGTTTCTCCTAGTCGGGTTGCTGAGGCAAGCGGACAAAAACTTGAAAACCTTTTTTCTGCCTCTTCTTCTTTGGAAAGATCAATCACATCACTTATGAGGAATGATCTTTGTTTCATTTTGCTTTTTTTTCTTCTTCGGCATGTTAGTAGATAATTCGATTAGCGGTCCGCAGTCGCAAATTAATCATCCTAACTAACTAGCCTAGAGGTCTTATCAGAAGTAACAAACAAGGAAAAAGCCATAACTTTTAACCATCCTCTGCTACCAGGTGTCAGGGAGTTGATTGATCCCATCCTGGCTCTGGGATAATCGCACCCTGGTTTAGAGGTTTGGACCGAGGCTTTTCCTCGAAAGTATACATTAAGAAAATAAAACCCGAAAGAAGTATTTCTAATAAAGCTCATTTTATTGTAAAAGTAAAAAAAAAAATAAAGATAACTCTTACTATCTAATTAATTGGCTACATCTTGCCGGCGTTCCTGCCTCACCTCTTGGCAGGAGAACAAAGGAGTAAGAAGAAGGATAATGGAGGCTAGAAAGGAATGCACACTTGCGCACTTAATACTGATAACAAAACTTGGCAAAACTACAGTAAGCCTATTCGACCAAAAATGACAGCTCAGCTGGGAAATACAAGAACGCAGTGACACCCTCCTTTTAAGAGATACTTTTGCTTTAGTACAGACTTTCCTAATCCTTCCACAGCTTGGTGACTTCCTAATGCATTGTAATTGATTGTAGGTTGGGAATTCGGGGGATTGAAATCAGAGGTGGTCTGCAGCCAGTTCAGACCGGTTCGGGTGAACCTGTTGTTAAATTTTTGCGCAGTTTGGAGAACCGGCTAATCGCACCACTGGCTGGCCCCGCCCCGCCCCGCCCACCCTGCCCCTCCCAGTCACTCCTTATCTCGCTTCGCCAGCCTTGGCTGCAGCATAGCAGCTGCTGTTCTCTGGCTCCCTCGCTCGCTAGCCTCAACCATGTGGCCCCCCGGCCCAACCCACTTACCTGCCTTCGCCTCGGCCTCCCACATGGCCCAGCTACCTGCCGAGCCTTCCTTCACCATTCTCCACTGCCTCCCATGCAGCCCAGCTACCTGCCTGTCTGGTGAGCCTTCCTTTGCCTGTTTGCTGGCACAAATGGCCTGTTACACGGCATTCTTAGGGCTCCCCCAGCCTGTTACAAGCCAAAATGGAGTGTCCCTGGGCCCGATCTGCTGATCCGGGCCTTGTCCAGGCCTTTCTAGGGCTCCCTTGGCCTCTTACATGCCAAAATGGTCAGTCCCTGCCCTGGCCCTGATCCACCCTCCCCACCCCATTTCCCATGGCTTTATGGCAGTAGTGGGATCCTCCTGGTTTAACAACCGGTTTGGTGATTGCGCGCTTCACGCACCTGACGCACCTATCCACGCATGCGCAGTTTGAAGAAATCTTCACTTCCGCGTTTCTTCAGAGGAGAAACACAGCTGAGGCATGGCAATCTGCTCTGCCGCACAAATCAGCTGAGAAGATAAAGGTAGGAAAATAGCGTGGGCGGGCAGGTGGGCCCATCTGATCATTGGGGCAAACCGGTTCGCTCCCAGCTGGTCGTTGGAGCTACTGGTTCACCCGAACTGGTCTGAACCGGTAGAATCCCACCCCTGCTTTACAGTACTTACTTTTCTAAGAACTGCAGAAGAGGCTGACCCAAGTTGCAGAGAAGCCAATGTCTTTTATTCAGAAGCCGGTGAAGCTGTAAGAACGTGAGATGTAAGGAAAACAGCTTTCCCCATCTGAATAAAAGACTTTGGCTTCTCTGCCATGAGGGCCTGCAGGCTTAGTTTTTGCCCAGTCTGGTCAGGCTTAGTTTGGGCCCAGTCTGCATTCTGCTGACTGGCTAGTTTGAATGAGCAGCTTCAGGGATTGGGGCGTGGCAGCCAATCAACAAGGGCCTTGCAGTTCAGCCCAATGAGACAAAGGAAGCAACCTCCCCTTTTATTGGCTGCTGATGTTGCTGCCTCAATCCCTGAAGCAGGAGGCTGCTGTGGCCCAGTCCAGGCCTAGGCCTGCTGGCCCCATGGCCCCAGCCGAAGTCTTTTACTCAGAAGCTGGTGAAAATGTTTTCCTTAGATTTCACGTTCTTACAGCTTCACCATCATCTGAATAAAACACTTTGGCTTCTCTGCCAGTGGGTCAACCTCTTCTGGACCTCTGGAGATCTGCAAAAAGTAAGCTCTTCAAAAAGTAAGTAGTAAAATAAATGGCATGATTAACATTTCCATTATTTTCAGTGGGAAGTAAAGGTAATTAAGTTAGCATGAATGTAACCTATTAAGGTTATGTTTAAAAATATAAAAGAACTATATGTTAAAAATGTCCCTGATTTGCAACTAAATCGTTTATGTCCATCCTTTGATTTTTGCAGCAAATTATACATTTTTGTTTTGATAAAAGCAAAGTGAATATTCATTGAGAATCGATCTGTTTCTTCAGAGTAGTTCCTCTCTCACCATCCTCTAAAGCTCTACTCCTTAACTGATTTTTCTTAATAATTTGTCTATTTAGAACAACATAAAGGAAGCAGAAAAAAAGGCAACAGAATTCCTAAGGGAGCAAAATCCCTACAGCTATATAGAGACCCTACAGTGGTCTCTAAAGTGGTCTTATTACCACAGTAAAAAGCTAGTACAATGACTTTAAAATACAGCTTTTACTGTTTCCAAAAATATATATACTGGTACTTGCTAAAACTTTAGAAGGTACCTATGTTAACAGATAGCTGTTTCCATTAGCAGAAGAACAGCTTCCAATATAGGGGGGAATAATCACAAATCCAGCAATTTTTTATATTTGCTTGAGAGTCTATGAGAAACCTTTTGCTAATGTTAGAATGAGACTTCACTGAACAACTAATGTAGTTTTGTCTTCTTGTAGTTCTTGAAATCCATGTCACAGAATTCAATGTTTCAAAGGTATTCATATCATTTTAGCCATTTTTGACATAAGATTGCCAGATTTAAAAAATCTGAGTGTTTAAACAAGCATTGTACATTAGGATTGTCAAATTTCTTGTTTCTGATCAGATTGCATTTCACAATGCTTCAAGTGTATAGCGGCTTATTTAGTTATATTAACAGAATAGATCTTAGTAAAAATTATACCTTTATAGCAAAAAAAAAGTAAGTAATCCAAGGGAAATGGGGTGGGGAAGAGTAAGTGAAATCTGAGATGCTAGCAAAGCAGGCCCAGTCTGTGGAGACCTAGCAGATGGGGTGAGGGAAGCAATTGTGGAGACCCCAGGGGAGCATGAGGTATCTCAGTGGTTTGGGGGAAGCCTTGGATGGTCTGCTCCAGCACTAGGCCCCACATGCTGTTCCCCAGCCTCAGATACCTCATGTGCATTTAAAGACCTGCGCATTCAATTAACAAATGCATGGGGGAAAGCAGGGAATGATCACGTTCATTTAACATGATTCAATCAAACAGATCCCCAGGTTACAAATGTAATTGGCAGGCTTTATTACATTTGTAACTGGAGGATTACCTGTATAATGAGAGTGAGTGAGGGTCTCAGGGAAGTCCTGCCTTAGCACCACACAAGTCCCGTGTCACGCCTACCCTGGTCACGCCCACCCAGTCACATGCCCACTCAGCCATGCCCACCCAGCCAGTCATTAGGGCAGAGAAGCGGTTGTTAAAAAAATTGCAGCCCACCACTGGTTGAAATCCCGATATATCTGAAAGATACCAGACTGGGGGAAGCTGGTTTATTAATTTCCTCTTGTTTTTTTTGTGAATGATATACTGGAGATTTCTCAGAAGAAAACACAAATACAAAGAGAAAAGGTTAGAATTAAAAAACACTTGCAGATGTCCAAGTTTGTGATCTACTTAATCTGCACTATTAAAACTTCTCTTAGGTTCTCTGAGCAGACGTACAGATGTACCATAATATCTCTGTTTCTCAATGTTGGCAAATTTAAGATGTATGGACTTCAGCTTCCAGAGTTCCCCAGCCAGATTTGCAGCTTAAACTTGCCAACATCGAGAAACACTATTATATCTCTTTGGTTGATTTCCAGACCTCCTTTTGGGGGGAGGAGACACCATAAATTGTCTACTTATGACAATTGAGTCCAACATTTCTGTTGCTAACCAAGACAGTTGTTAAGTGAGTTGTGGCCCATTTTACAACTTTTCTTGCCACAGTTGTTAAGTGAATCACTGCAGTTTTTAAGTTAGTAATATGGTTGTAAAGTTAATCTGGTTCCCCAGTGACTTTGCTTGTCAGAAAGTCACAAAAGGTGAACACATGACCCCAGGACACTGCAACTGTCATAAATAAATGCCAGTTGCCAAGTGTCTGAATTTTGATCATGTGACTACAGGGATGCTGCAAGGGTCATAACTGAAAAACAATCATAAGTCACCTTTTTTCAGTTCCGCTGTAACTTTGAATGGTTACTAAACAAATGGCTGTAAGTCGAGGACTTACTCTATGCATTAGCTATCCAGCTATCCCGGTTCTGGCATAAAGTAGCTGCAGGGAAGGATCTCTAGAAGTGCTATCAGAATGGCATATGCAGTCTACTTTCCTTTAAGCTCTCAGAGCAGAGATACAGATGTTACATTACTTCATGTCCCTCCATACAGAATTTTACACAACTTCCCCATTCTGAAACCACTTCGCCATATTCCTTCCTGCAATCACCGAGTGCTGGATCCTGAATAGCTTCTTAAGATTCTGGAGTAAAGTTCTTCTTGGAACCGTGTGGAGTGTTGCCGTAAAATACACCTGTTCCTGACAAAAGCTGCTCCTCATGGCTTCTCCTTTTTTATTATTATTAAAAAGTTTTAAAACATTATTACAAACAATTTTCCCCCCTCCTCCCCCCACCCAATCCCTTCTCCCTCCCCCCACCCCACCCCCCCGACTTCCCAGAGCAAAATACAGGGTATAGCATTTAACAAACATCATCAAACATAAACAAACTAACTATAAGCTCTTAACTCCCCTTCACCCTTTAACTCCCCCTACATACCGAAATATAAAAATATAAGAGTATAAAAATTCACCTAAATACTTCATTCATAAGCTATCTGCAACTTTTTAGTCCCATATTTATTTTGAATACAGTCAATCCATCTTCTCCATTCTAGTATATATCTCTCATTCGAATGATCCTTCAAATACGCAGAGATTTTGGCCATCTCCGCCAAGTTAGTTACTTTTAGTGTCCATTCTTCGATAGTACGTAAGTCTTCCTTCTTCCAATACTGCGCCACATGGCTTCTCCTTAAATGCTACTCTCCAGGAGATCCTCGTGAGGAGGGGCAGGGTGCCCTCCTCCCAAGTAGTCGGGTTGCCCTGTGCTGACTCTGCCTCCTCTCCATTATCCACACTCGGGGATTGGGCGGGGAAAGCATTTGCTCGTCTCCGGAGCTCTTCTGCTCCTCTGCTCTGCTGCCTGCCCTTTCCATCTCCTCCCCACTTCCTCAGTCCACCTGTGCCCTCTCTTCCTCCCTGCCTACTCTTCCGAGGCCCAAGGGACCCGGGACTGCCTTGTCCTCAGGTCGTTCCTTATGGGCCATAGGGGCTCTGCCCAACCCCTCCGTCAGCCCTGACTCCATCTCTTCCTCCTCCTCAGACCCAGGCTCCAACGGGGCCACGACACCATCTCTCCATAAGCAACTCTAGGCATCTTATAATCATTCAATTAAAACACAGTATAAAACATTAAAAAATAAATAGGGATGTTAAATTTAAATTTAAAATTCAGTTAAAGCAGGGGTGTCAAACTTGATTTCATTGAGGGCTGCATCAGGGTTGTGTTTGATTTCGGGGCGCTGGGGTGGGTGTGGCCAGGGTGGGCATGACCAGCATGGCGTCACTTGTGTTGGGGGGTGAAAACAGGCTCCTGAGCTGTTTTCGGATGCAACAGCCTCCTACAATCCTCTGCCAACAAAAACGGAGCTCGGGAGGGCTGTGTGCGGCCCTCCCGAGCTCCTTTTTCGCTGGCAGATGCACCGCAGGCTGGTCCTTCGCTATTTCCAGGGCGGCCCCATGGGCCAGATCTAAGCACCCCGAGGGCCGGGTCTGGCCCCCGGGCCTTGAGTTTGATACCCCTGAGTTAAAGTAAAGTTGACCAGGATGGAGAGGCAGGGAGCAAAGGGGGGACGGGGGAGAGTAATATTTAGAAAGAAAACCTTGAGTCTTTTAAAACATCCCAAGAGTGCTACTTCCATCATGAAAAGGCTCGCCAAGAACTGATAACCTTGGTAGAGTAGGTTACTTTATCTTGATAATGCAAAGAGAAAACACCACTTTTAAAACTGGCCAAAGCTCCATCCACAAAAGGAGAGGCAAAGTTTTATTCCAAACATTCCTCTAAATTCGACACTATCTAAATCAGTGGTTCTCAGCCTGTGGTCTGGGGGGCTGCAATGTTATCAGAGGAGCTTGAAGAAATGTTATGATTTAAATCTTATGTCTTGGAGGTCTGTGGCCTTTGTCCGTGGCCACAAAAAGTATTTAAATGGGGTCTGTGTTGAAGAAAAGATTGAGAACCACTGGTCTAAACTAACAGTCCCCCAAACTTCGGCTCTCCTACAACCCCCATAATACAAAGCAGCACATCTCTGACTGTGACAATCAGAACTACAGGCAACCACATCTTCCAGGTTAAGGAAAATTGACATAACTTTTCCTGCCTGAACTAAACATTGGAATGTGGATATTTTACATCCAAAGCACATACAGGTAGTCCTCAGCTTACAACAATTTGGTTAATGATTGTTCTAAGTTATAATGGCACTGAAAAAAAGTGACTTATGACCATTCTTCACACTTATGACTGTTGCAGCATCCCCATGGTAATGTAATCAAAATTCAGGCGCTTGGCATTTATGATATCAATATCGTCATAGCAATATTTATGACGGCTGCAGTGTCCCAGGGTCATGTGATCCCCTTTTGCTTGCTGAGGTGGATGGGGCATACATAAGTCATTTTAAAAACTCTTTATGGGCTAAACAGAAAGCTAACCACTGTCTCATGAGCACTAGAAGAGAGTAAAACTTCCATCCTTCCTCCAGTGAACTTGTAAGCAAAATTAGATTTCCCAAAGGTAAGGGAAAACAGTGTGGCTCTGCCACAATATAGGTTGAGTTCAGGCTGAGCAATTGAGGGCTATGTGCAGGATACACAGGACTCTTACAAGCTGATGATGATCTAGATTCTGATTGAAGGAGCAGCAGAAAGAAGAGACAATGATGAAAGCAACAATAAATGGGCTGTGTGTGAATGTAAATGCACATGTACAGTACATACATAAACATGTGCAAAAGGCATTATACAAGGCCAACACTTTTGTGCTTAAACACCCGAAACACCTTTGCAAGAGTTCATATCGGCTTCTCCTTGCTACCTACACGGTCAGCTGCTAAAGTGTAAACCACTTAGATCAGAAACTACTATTTCAACATATCTGGGATAGGATGTATCTTCCTTCCCATGGGACCTGTGACATGGGTCCTCTGGCTGGAAAGAAGCAGGAGGGAGAGAGGGAGGAAGGAAGGAAGAGAGAAAAGAGCTGAGCCTATAATACGATCAACATTAGCTATTTGGAAAGAAAGAGATAGCAAGATAAATAGAAGGTGGATAATTGTTTCATATCTTGGGAGTATTTCAAGATGAGCTCAGGAAAAGAGTGCAGGACTTAGTGGTAAACCTTCCCTGTGGCAGGACAAAGTTAAGAGTAATTATGGTTCCAAAGTTATAAAAGAATTGAGAATAATTGTCATAATTTGGGGTTCTCAAAAGATTTAGTCTTGACAATGTAATCTGATGAGCTGTTTCTGCAAGCTGCAAAGGGGGGGGGGTGACGAAAAGGGATTCCCTGTCCCCAGTTTACTTATTTTTTAAAAGGATATTGCACAAAATTTACACTGACTAAATCTAACAATGGTTTTAACTAACCCCAGACTGGTATCCTCCAAAACCACAATTCTCTTAATTTGTAAGGGAATTCCAATGCAACAAATCTGGAGCACCCTAAACATCTTATTACAAACCAAGGTCTCTACACTCAGCTTCAAATAGGAATGGTTGTCCTCTCCCTCCACTCTCTTTTTTCAAGCTGCTCCTGCCAACTCCTTGAAGATCCACTGTCCCAGGCAAATTGTAGAATTTTGGCTAGATGGAGCAAGATAATTCAGAGGCTGCTTTTTGCAGTCTCCTATTTCTGGTGGCCAGTGGGTAACTTTTCCTGAGAAGGCCTTCTCTGTGACAGCACCACAACTATGAAACTCCATTTGTAAGCATATTTGCCTGGCACAATTGCCTTTTAGATACCAGGAGCATTTTATCCTGTTCTCTTCAGCCTCAAACAGCAATTAATATTGATTATTTTTTTTTAGCTACTGTTGACCCATTTACTGTATTTGTTCTTAGAAAGTATTATTTCTCCAAGCATGGTCTCATCGAATCATGAGGCATATCTAGCCTCTGATGCCTGACTTCAAAAATCAACATGAGCTCATTGAAAAACTGACATGACAGGGTTAGTATGATAGATCAGGGGTAGGGAACTATGGCCCTTTTACGACCTGTGGACTTCAACTCCCAGAACTGGAGTTGGCTGGCTCAGGAATTCTGGGAGTTGAAGTCCACAAACCATAAAGAAGCCATAGTTCCCCTCCTCTGCAATAGATGAATGTTTAAAGAATTAGACCCTGCACCCACCTGGCTCTATAGCATCTTTACACCAATCTTCCCTAACTTGGATCTCCCAGATGTGTGCATTTTAATTCCCAGAATGCTTAGCAATGCTATGCTGCCTGTGGAATTCTGGGACGTAGCCCACCCATCCAAACGGAGCCCAGGATAAACAATGCTGCTTTATTTTGACCAGAGATTTTGCTGCTCCCAACTAAAGAAGCAAAGGATTGGTTCTGGGTATTTTAACCTGTAAAATATGCTCTGGCACTTTGGGCTCTAGGTTTTCTGGAGAAACCACCTGTTAAGGTGGTTACTGACAGGGGTGAAATCAGTGGTGGGATTCAAATAATTTAACAACTGGTTCTCTGCCCTAATGGTTTCTTCCAACAACCAGTTCACCAAACTGCTCAGAAAGTTAACAACCGGTTCTCCCAAGTGGTGCGAACTGGCTGAATCCCACCACTGGGTGAAATGCTCCGAGGTCTGCTACCGGTTTGCTTTGCTACCAGTTTGCTGCACGTGCGCATGCGCAGTGCACACCAAACACACGCTTCACATGCATGCGCACCACATGCGCTACTGCACAGCACTGAAAAAGGCGGCTTAAGAAGGCTTTTCTAAGGTAAGTAGAACAGTGAGGGGGGGAACAGCTGTGCTGCGCAATTTAGATTCGCTAGAAAGCAGGAATATACAAGTCACATCATCTGCCATACACACATACACCCTAGCCCAGGGGTGTCAAACTTGCTGTTTTTCGGAGGGCTCTGTTGCTATTATATTTACCAATAATAATAAACCAAATAATTTCCCCATATATTCTTCCAAACCACAACTTAACCATTTCTGCTTTCAACACAATATACAATTAATAGTATCTCAATTATTACAATTCCCTAGTTAAATAGAGCTTTTTTTCTTTTGTGTTTTAAAATCTTGAACCTCCTCTTTTGCTCTAAATTTCCCATTGTTTGCAGTTTTGCACCTACCTTTTTTGGTGAGGAAAAAGAAAAAGCAATCTCTCTCTGCCTCATTTTGTCATGTTGCACCAAAGACCCTGCTTTACTTTCAGTTTCGCTTTTCAGCATAGCTAGGGGGAAAAAAATCTGCACCTCTTTGCAGCTAGCTAGCTAGCAACAGAGCCCTCCGAAAAACAGCTGAGAGCAAATCAGCTGAGAGTCGGGAGGCCGATCTAATCAATTTATGGTAATTAACCTATGCTGAAGCTGAAAGGGGCTGTTTTTTCTATTTTTGCAGGCACCGGTCTACTCATTTGTTTTCTTTTAACACTGATCAGCTGTAGGGCGGCCCTTTGAAGCCCCGTGCCAAGAATTTAAACAGTTTTTTTTCTCTATAGCCATCAGCTGGGACTCAGGAGGCAGCAATAGATTGGGAGTGGGCGGGGTAAGCGACCAGCGACCGGCGATCCAACAGAGGCAGAGGGTGAGGGTGAGTGAAGGCGTGGGGGAGGGCGAGAGAGGGCTTTGGCGACCCCTGTGAAATGGCCATTCGACCCCCAAAGGGGTCGTGACCCCCAGGTTGAGAACCGCTGATTTAGGCACTTGGACTCAGGTTTTTTTTCTTATTAGAGGGAAGAAAACTAAATGTCTGTTTTCTCTGTGGGACAGTGATTCATTATACAACATGCACCAACACACTCACCCTCAGGGCTCCATATCGCAGTCACAACCTTAGCGGCTCTAAGAGGGGTGGGCTTCAACTCCCAGAATTCCCCCAGGCAGCATGCCCTCATTTGACATTAGCGGACTGAGAACAATGCCCTTTCTCATTATGATGCTCTTGTTGACTGGCTGAGGAACATCAAGGAAAAGCTTGCTATTCAAGGAGGATGCTTTTAGAGCAATTGATATGCCATTTTTCCAAAACAGTGCAAGCTGACCAGCTTCCTACATTCTGGTTTGTTGAACATTTTTTTTAAAAAAGTTATTTATTAAATAAACATTAAAAACCTTGGACACAGTGTGACCGTCCTGGTTTTGTCATTTCCATACATATTTTTAACATAACAACAAATATAGTTACTATTTATCATACATTATTACTTTGATCTTATAAACATAACCCTTGTCCTCATTTGTATATTTGTCTAAATATTGTCCATTTTCAGCTCTACAAACCCTAAATCTTTTCTGCTCCGACTCCTTTTCCTCCTTTCCAACCATTGGTACAGTTTGTTCCAGATTGAACATTTCTGATGACCAAGATACACTTGAAAAATGCACTTTGGAATTGGTGTGGAGGATAGCATGGACTTCAGTTCATTGAAATGGGTCCATTTAAACAAACTGTATATACGGAAGAAAGGTCCACTCTGGAAACAGTTTCAGGGAGGATTCAGCTTCAACCCACAGATTCTTTCTTGGTACCACACAATATACACCATCTAGGTTTTAAATATGATAGGAGGAGAGCTGGTTAGTCTGTGGTGGCCATAAAATCAGGAGCTTGGTAGCATCTTTTCCAAACAACATTTTAAACATGTGTTGCAGCTCACAAAAGCATATACCTCTTAGTATATTTTGTTAGGTGGAAAAGGTCCTATCACACCCCTGTGATAGGCAGAGACCCGAAAACCAGCTGGCCGGCAGGAGGCACGAGAGCACATGCGGCGGAGCTGGGCTGGGGTGACGGCTTGCATGCCTACGGAGAGGGCTCTGCATGCCACCTCTGGCACGCGTGCCAGAGGTTCGCCATCATGGCTCTAGAAAGCGTGCAGAGAACAGCAACAAAGATGATTAGGGGACTCAAGGATAAAACATAAAGAACCGTTGCTGGAACTGGATATGTCTAGTCTGATGAAAAGAAGGACTAGGGGAGACATGATGGCAGTGTTCCAATATCTCAGGGGTTGCTACAAAGAAGAGGGCGTCAAACTATTCTCTAAAGCACCTGAGGGTAGAACAAGAAGCAATGGGTGGAAACTAATCAAGGGGAGAAGCAACTTAGAACTAAGGAGAAATTTCCTGACAGTTAGAACAATTAATCAGTGGAACAACTTGCCTCCAGAAGTTGTAAATGCTGCAACACTGGAAGTTTTTAAGAAGAGATTAGATAACCATTTGTCTGAAGCGGTGTAGGGTTTCCTGCCTAAGCAGGTGGTTGGACTAGAAGACCTCCAAGGTCCCTTCCAATTCTGTTATTTTAACAACAAAAAAGGCATTAGTTTCCTACATAATCTTAACTCACTGGCCGCTGTTTAAAGAAGACTGCAGAAGTTCAGTTCTTGAAGGCACCTGCCTTAATTTGTTTATATTACTTTATTACATGTTATTTTATTTTATTCATTAATTAGATTTCTGTCTAACAAATATATCTAACTCCTTGCCTTTCCCAAGGAGTTTAGGGTGGTGTACACAACCATCCAATGCTTCTCACTACAGATTATGAAAAATAGGTTGGGCTGAGAGAAAATGACCAATTTTAAGTGATCTGGGAAGCTTTTGTCCTTGAAGAGGACTAGAACCTAATCTCACAATTCCAATAGCTTAAAAACTGCCCTGTATAAATGTGGCATATTGACAGTCTGCCTCTTTTCCATAACGGAATGTAAAAATACATATACAGGATCCCCAAACAATTCCTAAAGGATGGTGGCTGCATCCATTAAGAATATAGGTATTATTTACTTACATGCTCAAGTTAAAAGCTAGATTTTGAAATTGGATCACAACTTTTGAAGTAAGAAGGGCCAAGTATTTGAGAATAATATGAGAATGCATCTAAAAATAGCTTACACAACTCTTTTAAGACACATTGATTTTATTTTTTACAGAATTAGCTGTAGACTTCTGCTTGCATGGTTTTCTTGTTAACATTGGAACCTTTTAAAAATGAAAGATTAAAACTTTTGATTTTATGACATACCATTCCATTCAGTGTACTTTGGATGCAGCAAACAAAATCTGAATATACATTGCTTCCTTAAACAACAAAGTCCAGTGTTTGGTGAACCATTCTACATAAAGTTTGTGGGGTTTTTTTTAACATAAATTACATTAAAAATATGTATAATTTATGTAGTTATATAGTTAAATACATTCAAACAGACACCATCTTCCCAATTGGTTCATAAAATAAAGGACTTACAGTACAATATATACTTTCAGGAACAGGCACCAGTGTTTCCTTGAACACAGCAAAGACTTCAGCACTTGATTAAGCCCTAGGATAAATTATATGTTGCAAAACATGGTTTTCCTTCAACAGTAAATTAATGCAATACAATAACTAAAATATGAGCAACATTTCAAATATCACCACAGCCAAGTACTCACAACAGAGTTTTCATAAACATCAGGAATGTGGGGATGAATCTAGTTTACAAAGATGTTATAAGTATTAATGAAACTTCCGCCACAATATCCTTTGAATTCTCAAAGGATGCTTTAGATACTTATGCCTATTTTTCTTCCAATCACACAAATCTATGTTCACAAGGATCCCTGCTTTTATGATCGCAACCTGGCAGCAAGCACAGGAAAGGTACCAAAGCAGTGATACAAATGATCCTGCTAGAAGGGTAGAAACACAGTCTCTACTCAAGTGAAGGAGCAGGAGAATTTCAAATAACCGTATAGCATATCTGCTTCATCACTTTGAAGTAAATGTAATTAAAATTATTTCCATTTGTGTTCTTTCCCTCCCCATATATTTTAATTGCAGTAGTTTTTGCTTACAACAAATTGCAAAGTGGTGCAGACTATTGAATATATGTCATGTTTTGCAAAGTCAGAATTTTTCATTGGCAGTCTTTATTCATTTATTTATTTATCTGACTTTCCAAGCATAGCCAGGACAGGCCAAGTTTGCTTTAGTATCATCAACATGTCACAAAATGATTCACATAACTATGTAGTATGGGAAAAAATGATGAGGACTAGTCACTTTTGTGGAGGTCTTTGTAAGGCTCTCACCCCTCAATTGAACATTTAGCCTAACATTTGTGCAACCTAGCCAGAGTCAGGAAAAAATTCAGAGAAACCAGTGATTTCTTTGCTTCCTTCAACCTAGGGGAATTCTAAAACAACCCATTCCTATTCACTTTTTGATAAATAGGCATATTGCAACCCTCTAAATACTGCTTAAGTACAACTTAAGTACATTGATCAGAGTTGTGGTTTAGCAACATTTAAATCCTCACTTAGGCTCATTTGTCAGGGATGAAAACTACATAATTAAGTCCAGGACAGGATGCATACTAAAATGCCACAGACCAAGGGTCAGGAAGGCACAAGAGCCAATAATGAAGCCACACAAAGATGCCAGGGTTTGAACCTGAGGCCTTAAGCATACAAAGTGCAAGCTTAGTCCTTCTCAGGTGTTTGCTCACTGAAGCCCATGGAATCCAAACTAAGGCTCCCATAGCAACCTTGCTGGGAGAAGGCAGGACACTGCTACAATCAAACAACTCTATGGGCATGCTTCCCTGCACAACTTTGCCCCAAATCTGGCAAACTTGCCTTCTTTGCCATCTTGTAGGAGTAATCCCTCACTTGTCAGCAAGGGGGAGGGGGACACAATCCAAAGTTGAAAAAGTCTAGATAAAAACATATCTGTGTGCTTCTTTGCTGAGTTAGGTACCTCAACTCATGAAGGAGGGCTGGCTGGCAATTGGAGTTGTTGTGTGTCTGAGGATGCAATGCAGGAAAGCTAAGCCAGCAAGCTAGTGATTCCAGGGGTATTATTACTGTACTGCACTGGGCTGCCAAATACCGTATAGTGAGGTTCAATATTTAACTGGGCTGAACTATAGATTTAGGACGGGAGAAAGCAGAAGGGGTTGGTTCCAAGTCTTTTACGGGTGGGAAATAACATATCCAGGCCCTGAAAGAGTGAGATCGGGATACTGGCTCTGTGGGATGGCCGGCGTCCGAAAATCACTGCTGTCACTTATTTTCTCAACCTGTGAAATACAGGAGCCATGCAAGGACACAGGACCGGCTAAAGCTGCGGGACAGGCGGGGAAGCCTCCCGATGCCCCGCGCAATTCCTGAGTTCTCTGGGTGGGCAGAAGCGCGGATGGCGGCCAGGGCAATCGCTGGGACGGCCCTGCAGGGAGGGCACGGAGATCGGAGAGCATGGAGCCCGGAAGCGGAGGGGTGAGAAGGTAGGGGAAGCAAGCATGGGGTCGGAGGACAATCTGCCGCATCTTACCGTGGGTATAGATGTTGCCCAGCTCGTTGTGCAAGTAGAAGAGGCTGCGGAGACAGCCGGACCCGGAGCTTACCGGCCGGTAGCCCGTTAGCACGAAGCGGTTGAATTGCAAGTGAGGGGGGGAGCTGGCCCAGTCCAGGAGCCGGGCTCCCCCCAGGAAAGCCATGGCCGGGCTCCCCCCCCAGGGTCAGCTACTACCCGGGTTCTGCATCCTTCCAGCTCTGCTTCCTCCTGCTTCTGCCGTTGCTGATGGGACCGCTGCAGGCGGAGATTCTTCCTTGGCCTTCCCCCCGCTTCTTTTCCCCTCCGCAGCCTGAGCTCACAATTCTGCCCCGCCCACCTACCTCATTAGCATAATAGATGCGGGTATCGCCCGCCGCCTTTGCTAGCGCTTCTTGCAGGCAACGCGCCCTGCCCTTCTTCATTTGCATTCTCTTATGCAAGCCGCGCCCACTGTCCCTCGTCTCATTTGCATAATCCCTGCACCACAGTTCGGTGCGCACGGTTGTCCAAACCAGGATTCTCTGCGTTGCGTAATACTATAGGCTGTAGAGATGCAAACCACACTTATTCTATTTTGAGAGCCTATCAACTGTCCAGGAGAAAACTATAGCGTTCTATTATTAGCATAACCGAAGGCCCTCCTCGCATCGGTGCCCGCTGTTAATAAGTGTCATCTTTTTGCATAAGCATTGGGACACGCCCTCAGTCTCCTCCCAGGGAGGAGTGTGATTGGGTAGCGCGGCGCGCGCTGAAGATAGGCCGAAACAGACAAAAGACGCCCCCCAAAGGCTGAAGGGTGTGTAAGGTTAACATCATATGATTCTACATCCTAATTAATCGGAAACTACTGTACAATAGTCTATTAAACCTCAACGCCTCAACAGTCCTACGTTTCGTTGGAGGAAGACTATTTTATAGGGTCTTAATAATAATCTATTTTATATCATATTTCTGTTACAATATAGAATATACAGGTAGTCCTCGACTTACAACCACAATTGGGCCCAAAATTAATGTTGTTAAGTGAGACATTTAAGTGAGTTTTGCCTCATTTTACCACCTTCCTTGCCCGTGTTAAGTGAATCATTGCAGTCATTAAATTAGTAACACGGTTCTTAAGTGAATCTGGCTTCCCCATTGACTTTGCTTGTCAGAAATTTGCAAAAGCTGATCACATGGCCCCAGGACATGGCGACTTATAAATATGAGCCAGTTGCCAAGCATTTGAATTTTTTTAAATTTTTTAGAAATTTTATTTTGATTCAAACATCATCTTCCATTAAACAGTGTGTTGTCTGGGTACAAATATTTTGTGCAAATATTTTATACAATAACAATTACCATTTACAGTCATATTTGTTATCTATTCTTAACTTAATACTAATAGTAATATATACCATACCTAATACTATAACAGTCCTCTTCTTAACTTATTTAACTTTATTAAAACATTTTCTCTATTTCACTCCTCTGCTTTTTTCCACTTTTCATATTTATTCTCTAACCATTGATAAAATAATTCCCATATGTTATAGTAATCAAATTGTTCCTTCTCTTTAATTTCAAGTGTTAACCTATTCATTTCTGCGCATTCTAATATTTTCCTAATCACATTATCATCCATAGGGATCACTTCATTTTTCCAATTTTGTGCAAATACAATCCTAGCTGCAGTTATTATGTGAATTATCAAATATACATTTTCTTTACTGTAAGTTTCTGGTAAAATCCCAAACAAAAATAATTCAGGTTTCAGATCGATATACTGTTGTATCATCTCCTCCAACCATGTAAATATCTTTATCCAATATTTTTTGGTTTTTACACATGTCCACCACATATGATAATACGACCCTGGTGTCTGGTGGCATTTCCAACATTTTGCTGATTTATCTTTAAACATCTTTGCCAACCTTGCCGGTATAAAATGCCATCTGTAAAACATCTTGTACAAATTCTCTTTATATGCAGTTGACATTGTTAACTTATAGTTTCTATCCCATAATTGCTGCCATTTTTCTAATTCTATCGTGCAACCAACATTTTTTGCCCATGCTATCATTGTTTCCTTCACTCGTTCTTCTTCTAGTTTAATACACAGTAAATAACTATACAATTTTTTATCACCCTCTCATCTGTTCCTGTTAATATCTTATCCAATTCTGCCAATTCCGTATAAAAACCATATAATTTTGCATCTTTTTCATAGCTAGATTGTATTTGCAGTTGTGTATACCAAACCATATCAATCCCTTGTTTTTTCAATTCTTGTTTAGTTTTGAGCTCACCCTTTTCAGACAAAATATCTTTATATCTAACAATATTTCCCATATTAATAATATTTGGATGTATAAGTGCTTCCATCGTCGAAAGCCAAACCGGTATCTTCAAGTAATGTTGTTCTCTAGTTTTCTCCCATGTTAACAATAAAGCATTTCTTATATAGTGTCTTTGAAAGTAACCATGTATCTTGTTTTTCCCATACCACAAGAAGGCATGCCAGCTCAATTGCAAGTCATGTCCCTCTGTTATGGAATGATGGGACCAAACAACATTCCGGGTCAGCCAGAGAC
>WNWU01006009.1:0-10307 GCA_012654045.1 Ptyas mucosa | reverse complement strand
ACTTCCAGTGGGCCCAGAAGGCCTGAAAATCAGTTGGCCAGTGTGTGCATGCACGCTGGAGCTGAGCTTCCATGGCCACCGATATGGCTCCATGTGCCACCTGTGGCATGCGTGCCATAGGTTCGCCATCATGGACCTTTTCTATAATTGTGTATCTGGGCTTGGTTTTTGTTTTGCCTAAGTGTAAAACCTTATTTTTCTCAATGAATTGCATTTTGTTGGTGAGGGCCCAGTGTTCAAGTCTTTCAAGATCTTTCTGGATCCACTTTCCCCCCTTTTTTTTTGAATATGGGAACTATATCAGCTCTTTTCAAATCCTCTGGTATTACCACTGTGCTTCAAAATCTTTGAAAGGTATTGTTCAGTAGTTGTGAGATCACATATGCCAGCTCATTCAGAACTCTGAGATGTTATCCATCTGGTCCTCGTGATTTGAATTAATCTAGAGCGGATAGGTATTGTCTTACCAATTTTGACTTGTATTCCTAATCTGTCTTTTACAATACCACTTTGATAGGTTGGAATATTTTTTTTTAATTTTATGTATAATTTTTTCCTCTTCAGTTTATACAATATCTCTTACTTCTTCCCTCAAGTACATTAAGCTTCCTTTCATATAAATTTAATCTACTGGATCTGTTTCTTACATTGAACTTCTACTGTAATTATTTTGCAGGTCAAATTCTATGACATATCTACTCACTTAAATTACAAGTTTAACCTGTTTTCTCTGTTCCACAGTTTTATCTATTTCCTGCTTACTATATAGATTGCATCCTTGTGAGCTCTAAACTTAACATCTGGTTTGCAGAGAGGTGGATGCTGCTTTAAAAAAACAACACCAAAGTTTCTCATCCCCTAAAGTGGGTGTCGGCAACCCATGGCTCCAGAGCCCCATGCAGGGGAAGGCTCTTTCATCCCCCTCTGTGGCTTCCTGTTGGCTGAACCCACCACTGGCTGGCCCCATCTCTTGCCCTCCCTCCCAGTCACTGCTCACCTGGCCTGAGAAGGTAAGGGCAATGTAGGGTAAGGTGACCAAACGTCCCACTTTTGGCGGGACAGTCCCGATTTTCAACAATTTGTCCCGCGTCCCGCGGCATTTTAAAAAACTCCCGATTTTTGGAAAGAATGCACGACAAGCTAGGAAACAGTGGGAGAACGGGTTTGCTTACCCTGCCCACTCCCAATCTATTGCTGCCTCCTGAGTCCCAGCTGATGGCTAGAGGGAAAAAAAAACTGTTTAAATTCTTGCCCCAGGGCTTCAAAGGGCCGCCCTACAGCTGATCAGTGTTAAAAGAAACAAATGAGTAGACCAATGCCTGCAAAAATAGAAAAAACAGCCCTTTTCAGCTTCAGCATAGGTTAATTACCATAAGTTGATTAGATCGGCCTCCCGACTCTCAGCTGATTTGCTCTCAGCTGTTTTGTGGAGGGTTCTGTTGCTAGCTAGCTGCAAAGAGGTAAATTGCTGGAGCAGATTTTTTCCCCATAGCTATGCTGAAAAAGCGAAACTGAAAGTAAAGCAGGGTCTTTGCTGCAACGTGACAAAATGAGGCAGAGAGAGATTTCTTTTTCTTTTCCCTCACCAAAAAAGGTAGGTGCAAACAATGGGAAATTTAGAGCAAAAGAGGAGAGTTCAAGATTTTAAAACACAAAAGAAAAAAAGCTCTATTTAACTAGGGAATTGTAATAATTGAGATACTATTAATTGTATATTGTGTTGAAAGCAGAAATGGTTAAGTTGTGGTTTGGAAGAATATATGGGGGAAATTATTTGGTTTATTATTATTGGTACATATAATTAATTGATTTGTAAGAAATTGGATTGCATGGAAATAATTGGAATATTCATGTTCATATTGATTAATATACAAGAAAGATAGTTATATAACTAATTGATTTATATTAAAATGTTGAATCTGTATTAAACAACTGTAATGTTACATAATTAACCAATGTGAGGATGGATATAAAAATAGATGACAATGGGAAGGGGTATAATATAAAATAGAAGTAAAAAATTGAATTTGATTAAGATTAGAGATGAGGATGAAGGGTAATATTGGTTTTTTTAAAAAATAGATGAGGAATAAATATGGCAAAAAGGAAATATAGAAATTGTAAATGTAAGTGAAATGACTAAACACTGTTTAAATTTGTGAACCGGCCAAATACTCTGTTTAAAGAAAATACATTGTATGTTTGTATGTGTGTTTCTAATTATTGCTATTTATTCATATTTGTTTTCTTTTATTCTTTAAAGTTTAACAATTCATTCTTTATCTTAATATCTTTATATTTGTTTGGGGTTGGTTTTCTTCCCTTTCATCTTTTTTATTGTACAGCAATCTTTCTCCTCAAACCTACCACCTCTCTCTTTTCTTCCCTTCTTACTTTCTCTTCCTCCCCTACTTCTTCTCCTCCCTACTTCCTCTTCCTTTTTTTTTCTCCTCCTCTTTTCCTCCCTCTCTTACCCTCACTCCTACTCTAATTTTCCTTCCCTTCCTTCATCCCTCTCTATTGCTGTATCCTTTTATGCACATGGACTACTCAGAGGGCTGAAAAAGTTATTTTTGACTGGTCCTCGCACTTTTGACCAGTCCTCGAACTTACGACTGTCCTCACATTTTACGTTTTTGCCCTATCTTGTCACCATGGTGAAGAGAAGCAGTTATGAAATGAGTGACGCATTTGTTAAGAATGCTACAATGGGCATAAATGATGACCAGTCATAAGTGCGAAGATCGGTCAAAAGTGCGAGGACCTGTCAGAAATCACTTTTTTCAGCCCTCTGGATAGTCCTTTTGTGCACATGGACTACTCAGAGGGCTGAAAAAGTTATTTTTGACTGGTTCTCGCACTTTTGAGCAGTCCTTGAACTTACGACTGTCCTCACATTTTACGTTTTCGCCCTATCTTATCACCATGGTGAAGACAAGCAGTTGTGAAATGAGTGACATGGTTGTTAAGCATGCTGCACTGGCATAAATGTGAGGATGGTCATAAGTGTGAGGACCAGTCAAGAGTGCGAGGACCTGTCAGAAATGACTTTGTTCAGCCCTCTGAGTAGTCCCTATAGAATAAAATAATACTATACTTTTTTAAAAATTTATTATATTTGTAAATTGTACTTATGTTGAAATTTTAAAAAATATATTACAATACTATTTTTGCGTTCTATGAAAATTTTTGTTGCTCCATATAGACCAAATTTTTAATCAAGAACCCCGCCCCCCCGGTCAATGGTGCTTCTCTTTACCAATGTTAAAATCTGGTCACCTTAATGTAGGGGGATAGAGGTTCACTTCATATTCTAGAGTGGGAGCAAAGCACCCCTGTACTTGCCTCATCAGGCACTCGTCACTTCCCACCTGGACTACTGCAATGCTCTCTACATGGGGCTCCCCTTGAGGTGCACCCGCAGGCTCCAGCTGGTGCAGAATGTGGCCACACAGGGGATTATGGCAGCAAGGGGGCGCTCCCATGTGACACTTCTCCTGCGTGAGCTGCATTGGTTCCTGGTGGACTTCCTTTACCATGTTTAAAGCGCTCCATGGCATCAGACCTGGGTATTTGCAGGACCGCCTTCTGCTGCCAATAGCCTCCCACCGCCCAGTACACTCCCACAGAGAGGGACTCCTCAGGGTGCCGTCAGCCAGGCAGTGTCGGCTGGCAACCCCCAGGGGAAGGGCCTTCTCTGTGGCAGCGCCTGCCTTCTGGAACGACCTGCCCCCAGAGATATGTAGGATACCAGATCTCTGGGCTTTTCGCCATGCCCTAAAAACTTTTCTTTTCCAACAAGCAGGGCTGGCATAAACTCCCCCCCCCCCTTTTAAGATTTTAGATTTTAAATTGTCCAATTGGGTTTTAGTTATGAGGTTTTAAATTTTCGGCCAAAGTTTTATAATTCTTTTAAATTTTTAAATTTTGTATTGAATGCTTTTTATTTCTGGCTGTGCACCACCCTGAGTCCAGCAGGAGAAGGGTGGTATATAAATTAAAACAAATAAAATAAATAAATCTCATGGGTGCTTCTTCTGGCCCCTGTTGGTGCTGTGTGCACCTCAGTCACTCAAGGAGATGTGCAACTTGCTTTCCGCCCAGAGACACTGACTCGGCCTGGCAGTGGCTGATGCTCTGCATAATAAAGGGCTCCAGGAGGAGGAGGGGAAGCCATCTCCCTCATTATTAAGCATTAACTATGCTGTACAATACGCTGAGAAAAGCACATAAAAGAAAACACTGGAAGCCACAAAACCTGGGTAGGAGTTGCCCGGGCGGGTCATGTGTTTAGGTGGGAATGATTTTGAGTTGGCCATGCCCATCCAGGTTTTGTGGCTCCCAGTGTTTGCTTTTCTGTGGGAAACGGGTCCAAATGGTCTTTGCATGTTTAAGGTTGCAGACCCTGCCCTAAAGTAAATGTCTTGGTTCTAAATTTTGACAGAAAGCCAAATCCATGGATCTAGCAATCTGTCAAAATCACTTTGCAACAATGTGATTGGAGGGTTTCCTACCAGATTGTGATGTTGAGAAAGGGAGAGAGTTGCAAAGTCAGTGGGTTAAGCCAGTGGCTTTGATTTATGTGTCTTTCTCATCCTAAAATGGGGTGCTACTATTTGGTAGCTAGATAGAACAATGGCTATTGAGACAGGATAGAGATCAACAGTAGGGAAAGCAAATATTACACTAGTTTAGTTTTTTGCTAGTTCAAGGACAGATGAAGAGCACTAACTGAGTTACTGAGGAAAACTCATAGATATACCCAGTGGTGGGATTCAAGTAATTTAACAACCGGTTCTCTGCCCTAATGATTTTTTTTTAAATTTTGATTTATATGCCACCCTTCTCCGGAGACTCAGGGTGGCTTACAGTGCGTTAAGCAATAGCCTTCATACTTTTGTATATTTATACAAAGTCAGCTTATTGCCCCCACAATCTGGGTCCTCATTTCACCTACCTTAGAAAGGATGAAAGGCTGAGTCAACCTTGAGCCTGGTGGGATTTAAACTTGCAGTAATTGCAAGCAGCTGATCTTAATAACAGTGAATTAGTCGACTGCGCCACCAGGATTTGTTCCAACAACCAGTTTGCTAACTGCTCAGAAAGTTAACAACCGGTTCTCCCGAAGTGGTGCGAACTAGCTGAATCCCACCACTGGATATACCCTTTTAGAATATATTTGATATTCTATTCTTTTTCATATTCTAAATATTATAGTCATGATTTCATATGACCCATTCTTGTCCATCTAAGCTTATTATTCTTACAGAATTCAATTTTGCATGTTTTATTTCTACTGTAACTATTGCACATTCCTTGATTCATCACCTATATTCTTCCTTTCTAGACATGAATGAAAATTACTATCTTTTTCATCATACATTAGTTTCCCTAGTCATGAAAGCCCAGTTATTGGTATGCATTATAGAATTGGAATTATTAATATCTTTGTATTACTCATAAAAGAGAATATTGTGGATCAAAGATTTTTTTTCTTTTCTTATATTATAGTATACATGCTATGTGCTAGGACTCAGAAACTATTTAAGCTTTAAATGGGAACAGTGTGTTCCAAAGAGATGACTAGGCATATACAATCTGCCCAGTCCATAGTTTATTAGCCAACATTAGCACATCACCAAACTTTCTGGAAATAGTACTGAAAAGGTCACCTCTAACTGGTGAATCTCAGAATGGAGACTCTCTTGCATTAAAGTAGATGCACTGCTATAGTTTCATTGGAATAGAATAAGGTCTTATGTTGTAAATGCCAGATACAACTAATATTCCAACCAAATCTAGTAAATGTGTTACAGTTTATAGGAGGACTTTAATCCACAGTTGATAGAGTAACATACCCAATTTGTGAACCTGATCCTTCAGTAGGAATGCAATCCCACCAAAATTCTAAATACATTTTCAGCTACTCCTCCAGCAGTAGCACCTCTGTTGAATCTAAATTGTTTTTCAATCCACCCAGTGAACATATGGAGGGAAAGTTGTTAATGAAAACCTGGCTGTGCTCAAGCATTTGCACATATGCCTTTCATGTGATGACCTGGAGAACCAGATTTCTCATGTTGGGCAATTCTCTCTCTCATGTTTGTTTACATTTGAAAGTTAGCTTCAGCAAACAGATACCTTTAGCCCAAGGGGAATTTCTGTTTGATCATGCCGCTTCAAAATGTCAACACATCCAGGTCGAAGGCAATGTAGTTAGCAATGCATTTCTTCAGTAAGTAATAGAGGCTGAATGGAATTTTGCTGATAGACTGCGGGCATGGGTGATAGAAGGGGTAATCAGCAATTAAATGTATGTGTGGGCTATTTCCCCCAAATGGAAGCAATAAAGCAGGAAAGATGGTCTCTTTCTTTTATCTTCTTTCTTCATGAAACTATATCTTAATTTCCTATTTTTAATTACATAGCTAAGCTATAAACATATACCATCATGAAGTCAATGTGTTTATTTTTGCATCATATTCATCATGCTTAAATTATCTTCCAACATTTCAATAGAGCTCAATGTAGTACACAAAAAAGAAGATATTCTTTAACAATAAATTATGGGTGGGTGGGGCATGTACAAGTATTCAAGTTAGGCATAAACTCTTAACATTTATAATGGATCGAACCAGTTTTTATGCTGATAAGATGAACTCAGTGGAAACTGGCAGTATCTCATTGTCTGATTTTAAAAAATAAGAATTGGAGCTGGTTTATATTTGAATGGGAGACCAACAGGAAATCTGAAGGGCACATCCTAATATGAGAAGTTTTTAAAAATGTGAAAAAAGGCAATAGCAGATTACTTGTGTTTGCTGTCCAAAAAAAAATCTATGAGTGTCTCCATGAAGACTAGTTATTGAGCTTGACTCTGAGAACTTACTTAGATCCAATAAAATCAATGAAACAAATTCATGAAAACAAAATTTAGATCCAACACCATGTCAATGAACTATTAGCGCACACCCCACCTCTGAATAATCACATGATAAGCAAACATAAAGCACTCCTTAGATTCTTGTTTATGAATTGCTGCAGGAACAGAATACAAATTACAAGAATATTCCACTAACATTTGAGAAATCTTATTGAACCCTAGATAGAAAGATGATTTTTTGTTATGAACAGGGATCAAATCTGAAGAGTAAAATAGTGACTATATATTCAAAATATGAAAATGTGTATTATGTTTATATGCATGTGTATATCTGAGTGATTATTAGACTAAATAAAAAAATCTAAATTAAAATTGTGCTAAAAGTAGCACAAAATAAACTTCATAGTAAAAGTTTGATCTTTTTACAAACATGAAAAAGAATGTATTTCACCAGTCTGTTTGTGAGTAACATTAAACAGCATTGGAAAACAGCAAATTTTTTATTCAAAGACTACTTGGTAGCACAAAATATAGGCATTTTCATTAAAATAATTTTTAAAAAAATATTTGCTTGGTAATGATGATTCTGGTGTCAGCACTTGTGTTTTTCTGGGACAGCAATTAAAAATATGAGATCACTAAGCTGAGCAGGGCCTATGTAAACCATCACCATAGAACACAAAGAGGAAATATTGTTAGGCCAGCCAATAGCAATACAGATACTCCTCAATTTACAACCATTTGTTTCGTAACTGTTTGAAGTTACAACAGTGCTGAAAAAAGTGACTTAGAGCCAGTCTTTGCACTTATGGCCATCACAGTGACCACACAGTCATGTGATCAATATTCAGGCACTTGACAATCAGAATATATTTATAATAGTTGCAGCATCTTTGGTTTATGTGATCATCATTTGTGACCTTTCTAGCTAGCTTCCAACAAGCAGTCAATGAGAGGAAGTCAGATTTACTTAACGACTGTATAGTTCACTTAATGACTGATATGGATTACTTAACAACTGTGATAGAAAAGGTCATAACTTTGGGCATGACTTATTTAATGATCAGCTCTCTTATCAATAGAAGTCCTAGTCCTAATTGTGCATATAAATGGACTGCCTATACTTTGAATTGGACCTGTCAATGAATGTCACAATTGGGACATTATACAATTATTATGATCAGTTCCAGTCAGTAATCTACTTGCCACATTTTATATTAATCATCTAGAAAGACTTTACTCCTCACAGTGCTACCGTTTGGTATTAATTCATTAATTTATTTGGAGAGAAGGAGAGGAAGACGGAAAGACAGGCTGCTTCGAAAATAAACTCTACTTAGGAACTCAAACCTACTTCAGGGTTTTAGGTATATATCTGTGTTTTCCTCTTTACTAATGAGGAAAAAGCAGAGTTCATATGCCCAGAAACACATTTGCCATTTTCTAGCATGTTCTAAAATTTATCTCCGACAGCAAAAACTAATCCTGGAATTGAAACACGATGCTCATTTACTGCCTGCGATTCATCTCTTGGTATTTGTGGGGAACTGAAAGTTGTTTCTCAATGTCCGATACGCAAAAAATATCTGCAGTACTGGCAAATAGTATATTTCACGAAGTGAAGGGATTAGACTCCTCCCTCCAATTTCACCCAGCCCCCTCTAGGTATTTTGCTTCCCAATCTTTGCCCGTGGCATTGACCTATGAGAGTGTCCCACCAGGACAAGCTGCAGTTTAAGTCCAAGCTTTTGCTCATTACAACAAGTGAATAATCTGCTTCTACCTAATTGGGATCTATGGCTTCCTATTCTCTCCCCTTTGGGGAGAAATACCTAGGAGAGAGAATCAAAGAGGTTACTTTGACCCTTTTATTCTTTACCTGTTTTTGGGGTGAGTAATCCTTTTTTTTTTTTTTTTTTATTCTGCAACAAGCTAATGTATGTCCCAAAGGTGCTTTTTTCTTTTCAGGAGGCAACTGGGCTTTCTTGTTTTTTCTTTTGAAGATGTTTCATTTCTCATCCAAGAAGCTTCTTCAGCTTGACAGGATAGTGGGGGAATGAAAAGATTTATGCTCCTTGCAGACAGCTGGTAAACTGCATCCTTTTGAAGATTGCCAGCTGTCTGCCAAAAGGATGCAGATTACCAGTTGTCTGCAAGGAGTATAAATCCTTTCATTCCACATTATCCTATCAGAGCTGAAGAAGCTTCTTGGATGAGAAGCGAAACGTCTTCAAAAGAAAAAAACAAGAAAGCCTAGTTGCCTCCTGAAAAAAAAAGCACCTTTGGGACAACCATGACCTGGATGACTGAAAATCTCTACAGATTTTAAGCTAATAGAGGGTTGTTTCCTTTACCCCCGGCTCCTTCTTCTATTACAGGTGGTAAAAGAGCAAATTCCTTTTCCATCTGCCAATATGCACCTTTGGATATGTGTGCTTGTCTGTAAAGTACTTAATTGCTAGAAATCAATATAAGCCAGTTGTTAAAATAAACTAATTGTTGACTATTGATAACTTCCTGACTCTTTTCTGATGGACCTCTTGATGCCAGCTAGTCAATGATTGTAACTTATGGTGACTTAAGTTAAGGTCTCACTAGCTAATTTATAATGGATGGTTTAGTGCTTGCTAGCTTTTCTATTATGTTTTTAATCAAGGGAACTTACCAGAATATAAACTTTCAAGGTAAAACCAAAGTGGGTAGAAGATGGATGAAGAGTTATTAGTGGCATATCTATTATCTGATGATTGCCAAAGTTCTTACAATGAAATGTTTGCTAAATAAAGGCTAGTCTGATCAAGTAGCTCTTTTCAATGTTCTTTTTAAAAAGTACATGCTTAGAAATGCTTTCCACTAGTTTCTTGTACTTTAACTACAGGTAGTCCTCGAGTTACAACAGTTCATTTAGTGACCATTCAAAGTTACAACGGCAACTGAAAAAAGTTACTTACAGCCATTTTTCACAGTTACAATCTTTGAAGCATCCCCATGATCATCTGATCAAATTTCAGATGCTTAGCAACTGGTTCATACTTATGACTGTTGCGTGTCCCAAGGTCATGTGATCACCTTTTGCAACCTTCTGACAAACAAAGTCAAGGCGGAAGCTACATTCACTTAACAACAAAGTTACTAACTTATCAACTGCAGTGATTCACTTAACAATTGTGACAAGAAAGGTCGTAAAGTGCAGCAAAACTCATTTAACAAATGTCTCACTTAACAACTGAAATTTTGTGCTCAGTTATAGTTGTAAGTTGAGGACTACCTGTGTGCCTTTCAATGATGATGATGATAAAGATGACAATGAAGATGATGACAATGATGATGATGATACTAATAGTGATAGCATTACTCACACAATACACTAAATAAACATTCACAGATTAGGCTATTAAATAAAGTTGTTCTAACCATTAGGTTA
>WNWU01005991.1:0-10346 GCA_012654045.1 Ptyas mucosa | reverse complement strand
TTCGGGGCATAGATAGATATAAGTAGGATTGGCGTAGCCTCTCTCATAATTTCCACAGCCAGAATTCTGCCCTTGGGGTCTGTATATTTTAACTCTGATTTTATTTCCTCCCTGATATATATAGCTACCCCTCTCTTTTTTTCCCCTGCCAATGATGTATATAATTTCCCTAATTTCTTGTATTCCAGATATTTTTCGTTTCCCTTTTTAATATGCACCTCTTGTAAACATATTAAATCCAAATTCTCTTTAGCTAATTTTGTAAAAAAAAATTTCCTTTTTTTATAGTCATTCAATCCGTTTACATTTACTGATAGCAACTTCCAGTCCATTTTCAAATTTGGTATCGGTCTAGTACAGTTTTGCCCGGGTAACTCTCTGCGGTCTTGGTTCTTTCTTTCCTTCTTTGTTTTCTCTTTCCTCCTTTTCCTCCGATGACTCTTCCTTCGATCCTTTCCATCATGTAAGGTCTTCCTCCGTTGTAGCCCCTCTTAACTCTTCGTTACTACTCAAGTCTTCTTCACTTCCTTTCAATTGATCCACAAATTCCTGTGCCTCCACCAAGCTATTTATCTTTATTTTCTTCCCTTGCCAGGTTATCAGCATCCCTTCTGGCAAGGTCCATCGAAAAGGGATATTTCTTTTATTTAATTGCAATGCCAGGAATCTATAGTCCCTCCTTACTTCCCTTACCCTCCTCGGGACCTGTTTCAGTACTATCACCTCTTTGCCCTTATATTTTATTGTTTCTCCTTTCGCAATATTATAGAAGATGTCTTTGACTTTTCTTTGAGCAAACCTTATGTGGACTTCTCTCGGAAGCTTGTTGCGTCTTGCATAATTTGCCTGGACCCTGTATACTTCGTCCAGCTCTTTAATTATTTGGTCCTTATCCTGCTGTAAGATTTCTCCAATCAATTCTGCCATGACTTGGCCCAGGTTCTCTTCTTTCTCCTCCGTGATATTCTGAAAACGCAAGTAGAAGGATGCTTTGTCCATTTCCAGCTGCATAACTGAGTCTTCCAGGTCCCTATTCTGCGCCATCAATTTTTGATCCACCGCGTCCAAATCCCTTTCCTGTTGTTCAATCTTAGATTCAATTTTCTTTATTTTTTGTTCGTTTACTTGTATTGCCTGCTGGAAATCATTCATTTTTTGATCTATAGTTTGAATATCCGTCTTCAACTCTAAGTGGTTGTTAGTCATCTTCTCCTGCATCATTAACATCGTTTCCTGGATCGATGTTAGCGATAATTGCATCGCTTGCATTGTGGGTAACATGGTTGCGAGGCTTTCTGTAGATTTTTGTGTTACTGGTGATGACATTGTAATTGTTGGATTTGGGATATTTGTCGTTGTCTTTTTTCCAGTTTTAGTTACCGTGGCTGCGTAACTTGTCATCTCACTCAAGACTTTTACTTGCTCTTTTATGATCCTGTCTATATTTTTCCAAATAGTCATCCACTAATTTCCCTTTCTTGTTGTTGTATATATTTCTTATTAGCCTATTATAAGTATCGCTAGTATTTCACTACTCACTCCAATTGCTCAGTCTATTCTGTCAATTAATTAGTCCTTTTGTCTAATGGAAACAATGAGGCTATATATCAAGACAAATCAGCTAAAAATATTCTTAATATAATAGCAACTATATGTATATATAAATAGTATTATTAAATAGCTGATAGTTAAATGATAATAATTTTGTAACTTAATGAATTGTTCAATAACTTATTAGTCCTTATATAAGTCAATTGCAATATAAATGTAGTATAATATATTCACTATAATCAATAGGGATACAATTCTCAGACCATCCAATTTATAGAATTAATTTAAATATAGGTAATAGTTGTAAGCAATTTTTCAATTTATAATAGTATCAAATTATAGAAAGTGAAGGGAAGAAAAAAAAAGAAAAAAGATTATTATAACTTATTATTGGATATTTCTTAAATTTCTTAAATATTTCTTAACTATTTCTTAAAGTTAATATGCTAATATTCAGTAATTTTAAAAGGTATCTATATAGGCTTAATATAAATGCAATAGATATAATATAAATATAAGTATAAATATAAATATAAGTCAATTTAATACAAATATAAATAGTTTGCACCAATTAATTAATATTGATAAGAGGAGAGGAAAGGGGAGGGGGAGTAACCCAAGAGGATTTTAAAAGGATTTTGTGAGAGAGGAAGATGGGGCAAAAAGTCAGGAGATGTTGATTAATTGATCATACTTAGTTGTTTAGTTACTTGTCGCCCTCCCTTGTCAATGTCCAGAGGGGGAAGATGGGTTGCTGAGATGTTCGGCTCAGTTCGATTCAAATCTATGTTTTAAGTTCCTTCAGAACCTTCACTCGCTTTCTATGGAGGTTCTTCCCATTGCTCTAGCCGCTCTAGCCGCTCACTCGTCCTCTCTTTAGTTTTTTCAAGATGGGCGCACTTCCTGTCTGGAGTTTTCCGGCTCTCCTTTCGCCCGATCTGCCGTCTTATCTCCTTCCACCTCCAAGTGTCTCCTCACGATCTCTCCCGTCAGGTTCATTCGCTTTTTGCTAGTGCCCCCACTCTTTCTTGCGATCTTCTCCACACCGATCTCTTGCCAGCTGTTCTGCGATCCACTCGTCTCCTTTATTTTCCTTTCAGTCGCCGCTTAATTTCCTATCTGCTTCTCTGCCCAGTACGGTCGGCTCACTTAAAATCACATTTAATGTGCATCGGGGGCAATGGTATGAATGTTCTTTAGCACCCCTCTTGCTGGAATTCCTTGCTTCCTGCTTCATTGACTAGCGAGGCTTCGGGTCCGCCATTCAACAGCAGACGCGCCGCGCTAGTTTGGCCGTGAAAACCGGTCCAGCAGAGTGGTTTTGCGGTTCTCCACTCAGCCTGCCGGTACTTCACTATTGCCCGCAGAGCCCTTCAAGCTCCCGCGCCTCGAAGGGTCCCCAAAACGCAGCGATTAGTGGCGTTGAGTAAGAGCGATCACTTTTACCACGCCATGTCACCTCGATCCTCAACCGGAAGTCACCCAGGGTGAAGTATTGTATATGCTGTTTGTAATGTTATTTTAAAAATAAAAAAATTTAAATTTAAAGAAAAAGGGAAGTCAGAATTCCGGTGCGCAGGATGCGAGGGAAACCACCCAAGGGAAGAATGCAGGTTCCATGATGCCAGAGATGTGACCGGAAGGGACATATAGCGAGAGCCTGCAGAGCATCTCAGCCAGCATCCTGAAGGAACCAACCAAACCGTCTGCCAAGCCCACTGTCAAACAACCGACAGCTCAAGGCAAGTGGAAAAAGATAGCCGTTGTTGTGGCTCCGACCCCCAAGGCCATCACATCGGAGGAAGAAGGCTCCGAACAGGAGGGAAAGGAGTCAGCCAGGCCTCCCTCCCCCGGCCCCTCCTCCCTGGTAATTCATCAGCTGCCGGCCGAAGGAGAGGAGATGAGTCAGGAGCCAGGTGTCTCCGATCAGTCGGAGGATAATGAGGAAGGCCAGAGGTGGCTGGACCCACGCCAGTGCCGGCGTGATAAGAGAGCTCAACAAATGAGGAAGCGTGCCAGGGATTAGCAGGACCACACCCCACAGGTTATTTAAAGGAGTGGGGTAGCAGTTGGAATTCTGTGACGGACAAAGTTTTACCCTGACTAGTCCTTGGAGCTAAGCATCAGCCGGCTGGAAAGATTTGGACTTTTGAATTATATTTCCCTCAATTGGTGTGTACGTGTTTTGTTATCTGGTGGAGGTATTTCCCCCCCCCCCTTGTTTAGTAAAGACCTTAGCAGCCGGTTTACAAAGGGCTGCCAAGCCGTGATAACGAACCTTCCGTGTGTGTGCTACTCCTTTAACCCTCATCTGTCTGTGTGGGTTGTGTGTGTGGAGGACGGGGACAGAACAGCCATTTGGAAGAGGTCGCAGAAGCGAGGATTCCAAATCAGAGAGAGGCAAGACCCACCAAACTTTAATAGTGGGTCATGCAAGCGTGGGAAAATCGAACAAGATGGCGGTGACCATACTCAGCGAGGGGAGACCCCGCAAAATGGAGGTCGACTCGGAGTCCTGCTTATCCATGGTTTCCTGGGCAACAATCAAACATCTAGTTCCTGACATCACCACCAGCGCACTCAAACGCCGAAGAATGACACTAATAGACTACCAAGGGAATCGGATTCTGGTAATTGGCACAGGAATTTTCAACGTTGCATACAAGACCTTCAAAGCAAAGCTGCCCCTCACCATTGTGGACTGAGATAGACCTAGCCTATTAGGTCTGGAATGGTTTGAGCCGTTAGGACTGACTGTAACGGGCATCGACCACATCAATGACTGCGGCTGGGAGGAAAAGCTGATGGCAGAATTCGCGGAGGTGTTCAACGGTGAATTAGGTAACTACACGGGGTCCCCGATATCATTTAATTTAGACCCCCAAGTTACCCCTGTCCGGATTAAACCCAGAAGGGTCCCATTTGCTCTAAGGCCCAAGATAGATGAACAACTAGACAAGCTAGTTGCCCAGGGAGTACTAGAGCCTACAGACCATGCGAAGTGGGAGACACCCATCGTCACCCCCGTTAAGCCAGATGGGTCGGTACGCATCTGTGGAGACTATAAAAGCACAATAAACAAGGCATTACAGCAGAGTGCTTATCCGGTGCCAGTGGTGCAACATCTGCCCCACTCCTTGGGCTGAGGAAAAATTTTTGCAAAGCTTGACCTGGCAGAAGCATACCAACAGCTTCCTGTGGACAATGCCACAGCCGAGGCCCAAACAATCGTGACACACAGGGGTGCCTTTAAGTGCAAGCGGTTACAGTTTGGAGTCAGCGTAGCCCCAGGGCTGTTCCAAAGCCTGATGGAACACCTATTACAAGGGATTGAAGGAGTTGTTCCATATTTCGACGATGTGCTCATCTCGGCAGTAAATTTAGACCAGCTACAGCAGCATTTAAGAGAAGTACTATCTAGATTCCAAGAAGTGGGGCTAAAAGTAAAAAGGAACAAATGCAACTTGGCGGAGAAACAAGTGGAATTCCTGGGTTACTTAATAGATGAATCAGGGATACGACCCACTCCGGGGAAACTGAGGGCCATTAAAGAAGCACCTACACCAAAAAATAAAACGGAGCTGCAGGCTTTCCTCGGGTTACTGAACTTTTATAATATTTTCCTACCGCAGAAAGCCACAACTGCTGAACCTCTCCACCGGCTACTGGACAAAACAACGGAATGGAGGTGGGGGAAACAAGAACGAACGGCAGTCGAAGAAATAAAAAAACTATTAACATCGGACAGAGTATTGGTGCAATACAGCGGAACATTGCCAATCAGGCTGACTTGCGACGTGTCACCTTTTGGCATTCGAGCTGTACTGAGCCACTGCATGCCAAACGGAAGAGAAGCCCCCATCGCTTTCTACTCCCGAACATTGTCCAAGCCGGAAAGGAACTACAGCCAATTAGATAAGGAAGCATTGGCTGCAGTAGCCGGAATAAAGAGGTTCCACGAGTATTTGTATGGCTGGATATTCGAACTCATCACCGACCATAAACCATTACTTGGCATCATCGCCGGAAATAAACCCACACCTCCCATACTATCACCAAGAATGCTCCGTTGGATAGAGTTCCTAACAGCCTATGATTACCAGCTGAACTATAAGCCCGGGAAGATGATCGACCATGCTGACGCACTCAGCAGATGCCCACTTCCAGAAACAGCAGAAGACCCAGCTCCAGCATCAACCACACTACTGATTGAAATGATGGAAAGTGCACAGATCTCCGCTGCAGACATCGCGAGAGCCACAGCAAAAGACAAAACTCTGGCGCGCGTTTTAAACTGGATCTGGAAGGGATGGCCAGAAGCGAACGTGGACACAGAATTCCAACCATTCAAATCAAGACAGACCGAGCTGTCGGGATTGAAAGGGTGCATATTGTGGGGAGACAGAGTCAAAATTCCCGGGGTGCTAAGGCAGGACATTTTAAACATGCTACATGAGGGGCACCCGGGAATCGTGAAAATGAAAGCATTGGCAAGAAGATATGTGTGGTGGCCCGGAATGGATAAGGAGATAGAGGCATGGGTGGCAACCTGTACATCCTGCCAAGAATCACGACCAGCACCACACACTGCACCCACACACAATTGGGAGAACCCAGGAACTTCCTGGTCGAGAATACATATAGACTTTGTGGGGCCATGCCAGGGCAACATGTTCCCGATAATAGTGGACGCATTCTCCAAATGGCTGGAGGTGTGCCTAATGCCACTGACAACCACAGAAGCCATCATCCGAGTTTTAAGAAGATTGTTTGCAACACATGGGCTGCCCGACTTGTTGGTGTCAGACAATGGGCCCCAGTTCACAGCTAATGCATTCGAGATGTTCTTGGCCAACCAGGGAATCTGACACGCATTATCTGCACCGGGAAAACCATCCACGAACAGGCTTGCTGAAAGGATGGTGAGAACGACCAAGGAGACTTTGGCAAGGCTAGGGCCCGGGGACATGCAGGCCAAAATAGACAAGCTGCTGACCATCCAGCACATTACACCGAGCGCATCCACACACCGAAGCCCGGCTGAATTATTAATGGGGAGGAAGTTACGATCCCCATTAGACAGACTGCACCCACAGTACAGCATGGAAAAACCAACCGACTCCACGAACAGGATCCGGCAATTCCAAGTGGGAGCCTTGGATAGTACAGTGGTCTAAAGCCCTGTTATTAACATCAGCTGCCTGCAATTATTGCAGGTTCGAATCTCACCAAGGCTCAAGGTTGACTCAGCCTTCCATCCTTACTAAGGTAGGTAAATTGAGGACCCAGTTTGTGGGGGCAATAAGCTGACTTTGTATAAATATACAAAAGTATGAAGGCTATTGCTTAGCGCATTGTAAGCCGCCCTGAGTCTCCAGAGAAGGGCGGCATATAAATCAAATTAAAAAAAAAAATCTACACTAAGAACTTCAGCGGTAACCCCCTATGGATACCGGGAGAAATAACTCAAGTCACAGGACCACTGTCTTACAGATTACAGACCGAGGATGGCTGGCAGTGGAAGCGGCACATCGACCAGATCAGAGGCCGAGTGACCAGAAACGAACAAGGCCCATCAGAAAACGCCCAAGAGCAAAGGAAGGAAAAATGCACAGAAAGGAACCAGACCCTACCACAGGCACAAATACAAGACAGCACAGGAAAAGACTCAAACCCGAGAAGAAACAGCAGAAACTTACCTTCCAGGAGGAAGAGCCAAACACCAGTGACAGTTCACCATGTCGTCCGGGGGAGGAAGGAAGTAACATCCAGGACTTCCGGTTGAGGATCGAGGTGACATGGCATGGTAAGAGCGATCGCTCCTACTTAACGCCACTAACCGTTGCGTTTTGGGGACCCTTCGAGGCGTGGGAGCTTGAAGGGCTCCGCGGGCAATAGCGAAGTACTGGCAGGCTGAGTGGAGAATCGCAAAACCACTCTGCTGGACCGGTTTTCATGGCCAAACCAGCGCGGCGCGTCTGCTGTTGAATGGCGGACCCGAAGCCTCGCTAGTCAACGAAGCAGGAAGCAAGGAATTCCAGCAAGAGGGGTGCTAAAGAACATTCACACCACCGCCCCTGATGCACATCAAATGTGATTTTAAATGAGCCAACCGGACTGGGCAGAGAAGCAGATCGGAAATTAGGCGGCGACTGAAAGGAAAAATAAAGGAGACAACGAGTGGATCGCAGAACGGCTGGCAAGAGATCGGAGTGGAGACGATCGTAGGACAGAGCGGGGGCACTAGCAAAAAGCTAATGAACCTGACGGGAGAGATCGTGAGGAGGAATTTGGAGGTGGAAGGAGATAAGATGGCAGATCAGGTGAAAGGAGCGCCGGACAACTTCAGACAGGAAGTGCGCCCATCTTGAAAAAACTAAAGAGAGGACGATCGAGCAGCTAGAGCAACAGGAAGAACCTCCAGAGAAAACGAGTGAAGGCTCCGAAGGAAATTAAGACATAGACTTGAACTGAACTGAGCCAAACATCTTGGCAACCTATCTTCCCCCTCTGGACATTGACAAGTGAGGGCGACAAGTAACTAAACAACTAAGTAGGATCAATTAATCAACCTCTCCTGACTTTTTGCCCCATTTTCTTCTTTTTCAAAACCTTTTCAAAATCCTTTTGGTTTGTTTACCTCCCCTTTCTTCTTCTTTTATAAATTTATCATTCATAAGTATTAATTAATTGGTGCAAATTATTTATATCTGTATTAAATTGATTTATATTTATAGTTATATTTATACTTATATCATATTTATTATTTTTATATTAAGTCTATATTGATGCCTTTTAAAATTACTGAATATTAGCATATCAACTTTAAGAAATATTTAAGAAATTTAAGAAATATCCAATAATAAGTTATAACAATAAGCTTTTCTTTCCACCTTTTATAATTTGATACTACTATTAATTGATATATTGCCTACAACTACTACCTATATTTAAATTAATTTTGCAAATTAGATGGTCTTAGAATTATACTTCTACTGATTATTGTGCTTATATCATATTATATCTATATCGTCATTGATTAATATAAGGAATAATAAGTTATTGAACAATTCATTAAGTTACAAAATTATTATTATTTAATTATTATCTAATCAATTATACTATCTATATATACATATAGTTGCTATTATATTAAGAATACATTTAACTGATTTGTTCTGATATATAGCTTCATTGTCCCCATTGGACAAAAGGATTAATTAATTGACAGAATAGACTAAGCAACTGGAGTGAGTAGTGAAACACCAGCGATATCCATAATAGGCTAATAAGAAATATATACAATAACAAGAAAGGGACATCAGTGGATGACTATTTGGAAAAATATAGACAGGATCATAAAAGAGCAAGTAAAAATCTTGAGTGAGATGACAAGTTACGCAGCCACGGTAACTAAAACTGGAAAAAAGACAACGAAAAATATCCCAAACCCAACAATTACAATGTCATCACCCGTAACACAAAAATCTACAGAAAGCCTCGCAACCATGCTACCCACCATGCAAGCGATGCAATTATCGCTAACATCGATCCAGGAAGCGATGCTAATGATGCAAGAGAAGATGACCAATAACCACTTAGAGCTGAAGACAGACATCCAAACTATAGACCAAAAAATGAACGATTTTCAGAATGCAATACAAGTAAATGAACAAAAAATAAAGAAAATTGAATCCAAGATCGAACAACAGGAAAGGGACCTGGACGCGGTGGACCAAAAATTAATGGCGCAGAATAAGGACCTGGAAGATTCGGTTATGCAGCTGGAAATGGACAAAGCATCCTTCTACTTGCGTTTTCAGAATATCACGGAGGAGAAAGAAGAGAACCTGGGCCAAGTCATGGCAGAATTGATTGGAGAAATCTTACAGCAGGATAAGGACCAAATAATTAAAGAGCTGGACGAAGTATACAGGGTCCAGACAAATTATGCAAGACGCAACAAGCTCCCGAGAGAAGTTCATATAAGGTTTGCTCGAAGAAAGGTCAAAGACATCTTTTACAACATCGCGAAAGGAGAAACAATAAAATACAAGGGTAAAGAGGTGATAGTACTGAAACAGGTCCCGAGGAGGGTAAGGGAAGCAAGGAGGGACTATAGATTCCTGGCATCGCAATTAAATAAAAGAAATATCCCTTTTCGATGGACCCTGCCAGAAGGGATGCTGATAACCTGGCAAGGGAAGAAAATAAAGATAAACATCTTGGTGGAGGCACAGGAATTTGTGGATCAATTGAAAGGAATCAAAGAAGACTTGAGTAGCAAGGAAGAATTAAGAGGGGCTACAACAGAGGAAGACCTTACATAATGGAGAGGATCGAAGGAAGGGTCATCGGAGGAAAAGGAAAAGGAGGAAAGAGAAAACAAAGAAGGAAAGAAAGAACCAAGACCGCAGAGAGTTACCCGGGCGAAACAGTACTAGACCGATACCAAACTTGAAAATGGACTGGAAGTTGCTATCAGTAAATGTAAACGGACTGAATGATTATAAAAAGAGGAAAAAATTTTTTACAAAATTAATTAAACAAAATTTAGATTTAATATGCCTACAAGAGGTGCATATTAAAAAGGGAAACAAAAAATATCTGGAATACAAGAAATTAGGGAAATTATATACATCATTGGCAGGGGAAAAAAAGAGAGGGGAAGCTATATATATTAGGAAGGAAATAAAATCACAGTTAAAATATACAGACCCCAAGGGCGGAATTCTGGCTGTGGAAATCATGAGAGAGGCTACGCCAATCCTACTTATATCTATCTATGCCCCGAA
>WNWU01005985.1:0-13332 GCA_012654045.1 Ptyas mucosa | reverse complement strand
CCTTGCCTTACTCCCTTCCTGATCTGGAATGTTCTTGTCCTGTCATTATTTACCAAAATACTCACCCTTTGATTGTCGTAAACACTTTCTATCACTTTAGCAAAATTTGTTCTGAAACCCATTATTTTGATTTGCTTGTTCATAAAGTTCCAATTTAAATTATCAAATGCCTTTTGGGCATCCAAAAAGATTAGGGCCATCTGTTTTTCGGGTGTTCTTTGTAATATACCAGGGTATTTAGCACAATTCTCAAATTATCTCTAATTTGCCTCCCGGGGAAGAATCCATTCTGATCCTTATGTATCCAGGCATTTAATATTTTTTTAAGTCTTTCTGCCATTATACTCATAAATAATTTATAATTAGTGTTTAGGAGGGAAATTGGCCTGTAATTTTGAATTTGTTTTAGGTCGGCACCTTCTTTCGGCAGAAGTGAAATATATGCTTCCCTCCACGTGTCCGGAATTTTTGCCTCCATCAAGGCCTCATTGAAAATTTCTACTAATTTGGGTTGGAGTATTTCTTCTAGTTTTTTATATATTTCCCCTGGGAATCCATCCGGCCTGGCGATTTGTAGTTCTTGAGCTTGGAGAGAGCTGTTTGGAGTTCTTGGATTATTATCTTTCCATTAAGCATTTCTCTCTCTTCCTCCAATATTTGTGGGATGTCAGCATTTGCCAGGTATTGCTCCACTCTTTCTTCTGGTGCCGCCTTTTCTTTATAAAGGGCTTCATAGTATTCTCTCGCTCTTTCTAATTTGTCTTCTTCTTTGTTTAATAGGTTGCCCTCATCATCCTCTAGAACCTGAATTGTCCCTTTTTCATTTTCCTTTTTTAATTTATATGCCAGCCACCTTCCTGGCTTATTGGCATTCTCAAAGTGATATTGTTTAGTTCTTTTTATTTTTAACGCTAGCTTCTCTTGATCTAGAATGTTCAGTTTATGCCTCCACATCAGCCAGCTTTGTTTTGCTGCTTCGTCCCCCAGAGTCTCTTGAAGCTTCCTTTCCGCTTCTTCTAAGTGGCTTAGGAGTTCTTCCAAAGATTTCCTTTTTTCCTTATTCTTGAAGGCACTGTAAAATATCATACCCCTCTTAAATAGGCCTTCATTGTCACTGCGTTCTTGTATTTACCAGCTGAGCTCTCATCTTCTGGACTATTACACTTGCCGTAGATGCTCACTCTTATCTCTCTAAGCTAACTGTGCATCCACCACATTCCATTCCTCCTTCATCTTACTTTCTTTGTTCTCCCTGCCAGAACACTGCCAAGATGTAGCTAATTAGTAAGAGTTATCTTTATTTTACTTTTACAATAAAATGAGTTTTCTTAGAAAATACTTCTTCGGGTTTGTTTTCTCAAAGTATACTTGCAAGGAGAGCCACAGTCCAAAACCTCTAACCAAGGTGTGATTGTCCCAGAGCCAGGATGGGATCAACCAACACCCTGACACCTGGTAGCAGTCGGATGGTTCAAAGTTATGGCTTTTTCCTTGTTTGTTACTTCTGATAAGACCTCTAGGCTAGTTAGCTAGAATGATTAATTTGCAACTGTGGAACGCTAATTAATTATCTGCTAAGATGCCGAAGAAGAAAAAAGGCAAAATGAAACAAAGATCATTCCTCATAAGTGATGTGATTGATCTTTCCAAAGAAAAGGAGGCAGAAAGAAGATTCTCAAACTTCCAGCCCCTTGCTACAGCCTCACGCCTGGAAGGGACCATAGGTGAGGAAACTGAAAAAAATGCTTTCGGAAAGGCATCAAGGGAGAGATAACAGAACAGCTGTTTTTGAAGATAATGAACTATGACTGAGGTTAGTAGCCTTTTCTTCTGAATATGCATGCTCTCAATCTGTCCTCCCAGAGCCCTCAGATTTTGAAATGCTTGGTGCGAGGCCAAAGCATCCACAAATCATGGAGCATTCTTCCTCCCAAGCAGAGAGAGAAATAATTTATTATTCTCGCAGCCCCGAATTTAGTCAGCGTGAGGAAACTATCAAGTTCTATCATGAGCATATAAAACATTATGAAAATGAACTATTTCAGTTTAAGATGGATTTGCTTATGCTTGAGCAATATAAGGGAGAGCCTCATGACTTAAAAATCTCTAAAAGCGCCATTTTGGCTTCTTCTTCAGAGCCAAAGACACACACCCTGGTGGATTCTGTGTCAGGCCAATCAAAACAGAGAGCTATGCACACGTCACATGAAATCCTCCTTGATCAAATTAAAAGTGCCATGCAAACAGAGCTGCCAGAAACTATAGGTGCAGCACCATCTGCTGGTGAAAGTAATTTACAAGAGGAAGCTGAAAGGCAACGCAGTTTACATGAACATTTTGAACTGTTGCAGCACATGTTAGCAAACATGTCCTTGGCTCATTCAAATATTCAAGCTGAAATGCCACAAGTGTCTCCACAGACCCGATCTTCTACACCCCCTGGTGGTGTTGGTGTCTCTATAGATGGAACACAAGAACGCTTAATGCAGCAAAGGCAAGCTCAAGCACAAATGGCAGCTGGAATGCAGCAGATTCCAATGCAACAGTCACAAATGCCTGCATATGTGCCTCCAGCCATGCAACCAAGATCAGCTCCTGGTCCACCTCCAATGGCACAACCAAGACCATTTTTGGGTCCATAACAAGCACAGCAAATGCAAGTATTTCTGCCAGCACAGCCAGCATACCAAATGCATGTTCCTCACCAGGCTTTTTCTGTTGCCCCACTAACTGGTGAGTCCAAATTAAAAATGTCAGGACAGAATTATAAAGCCTGGGTCAGTGAGATTACACTGTTACTTCTCAGAGAAGGCACTCACTGCATGATTTTTAATCCTCCTACACAGCCATGGACTTTTGCAATAAGAGACTTAGAGATCAGAGCTCGCACATTATTGATGTCCATGGATTCTGAACTGCAGGTCACTTTTCCACCTAATACAACAGCCCTGCAAATTTGGGCCCAATTGGAAAATTGCTACAGGACCGTTTCAATTGAATCTTCATGTTTGCTCATGTCTGAGCTCCACGGTTCGAGACTGAAACCTGGTGATCAAATTGGAGGACATTTGACCAAACTGAAAGGAATCAGAAGAGAATTGAGAGAAAGAGCTCCTAATATTGATGATATTCAGATGATCAGCATTATCATTAACTCATTGAGCTATGAATGGAAAGATGCCGTTACAAAAATTAACCAAGTCCCTATTGCTCAACGCACAGTGGACAATGTATATAGACTTTTAATTGAAGAAGAGGCATTCATGTTAGCCATGCCACATTTGAGAGGACCACCCGCATCAAGGGCTCCAGCGAGGCGTCCTTTCCGAGGAAGGGCCTATGTTCCAAGGATGCCAAGATGCAACTTCTGCAATCCTGTGGGACATGCTACCTCAGATTGTCCCCAACAAGCTCCAGCTCCCATTTCATACCAGCCCAGAGGAACAGACTCCAGAGGCAGAGGCAGAGATGGAAGACAAGGTTGTCATGGTCCAAGGCATGATCCAGAAGCTCCACTTGCTACATTGGCTTTAACCAACGATCCACAACCTCATCCAGAGTACAATAGACGGCTTTTGTGGACTTTGGACACTGGTGCAGCATTGCATGTTACCTATAGAAAGGAACTTTTCACAGAGATGCATAAGCCTGAACCTGAACTACGTGAACTTTATTCTTTTTCCAATCATCCTTGTCAAGTCAAAGGAAAAGGAACTGTTTATGTTGAAGAGCTTGATACATTCATCCCTGATGTTTATTACATACCAACAGCAAATAGCAGTTTCCTTAGTCAAGCTCACTTGTCTAGAGTTTTAAAGTTCCAGGTTCACCACCTCGAGAAAACAAGTTACATAGTTAAAAATGGAGATATTGTTGCTGAAACCACGTTGATTGGTGGGGTTTATTACTTAAAGCCAAAGCCTAAATCGCAAGCACAGGCAAGTGTACAAACTCCAAAGAAGGAGAGCACAGGCCCAGAGAGAGATATTCCAGAGGGAGATCCTGTTGCTACTCCAAAGGCTCCTAAAGCCAACAAAAAGAAAATTAGGAAACAGGTTGCTCAGAGCAAGCCTGAGGTTCCTCATAAAACTGTCAATGTTGACAATTCACTAACTGGTAAACCTTTGCATTACAGGTGTATCCATAAGTGGCATAGAAGATTGGGGCATGCCAGTTTCCGTGTTCTTAGGAAAATGCCGGAATTCGCAAAAGGTTTGGATCTAAAGGGGTGTAAGGTGTTTTTGGATTGTGCTGTCTGCAAGAAGGCCAAACCCAAAACAGCAGCCATTCCCAAACGCGCTACACGCCTGTCAACATGCATTTTTGATTTGGTACACACTGACATAGTTGGTCCATTTCCGCCAACACTTGGTGGTAAGAAATATTTTCTAACAATTGTTGATAATTATTCTAGATATGGATATGTATATCCTATGAAAGAAAAATCTGAGACCTTTCAGATCTTTAAAGACTTTGCAGCCCTTGTTTCTACCCAACACCAAGTTCGCATCACCAGAATCCAGAGTGATTGTGGTGCTGAATTCATGTTTCAGCGTTTCCAGGATTGGATGCGTAAGAATGGAATTATTCACCAGACTTCAGCTCCTTACACACCAGCTCATAACGGAGTCGTAGAACGATGACAAGGGGTCCTGCAAACCATGATGCGTTGTCTTTTAGAAGACGCCAACCTTAGTATGCCATACTGGGGTGAAGCTATCAAATATGCAAATTACATTGTCAACTGTACTTGGAGCAGTGTAATAAATCAGACTCCTTTCTTCATGATGTATGGTTACAAGCCCAATCTCAAAAACCTCCATATTTTTGGTTCATACGCTATGGTGAACATTCCCTTAGCTCAAAGAAGAAAAGGAGGTCCAGTAGCAAAGAGACTGAGATCTATGGGTATTGATGATAATTCAAAATGGAGCAAATTTATTGACTCTAAACATGTAATTGTGATTTCCCAATCTGCTAATTTTGAGGAAGATGTTGACTGGTCCAGGATTCATTCCAATGATCCTGGAGTTTATTTTCCTAGAGATGATGTTGTTGATGCCACGCAGCCTGATGATCAAGATTCACAGGCAAATGTTCCATCCACTAGTTCTTCTCAACCCGATGTTCCGTCTTCGCAAGCCGCGGATGCTGATGCTAGCGACGAATGTGAGGACGAGGACGAAGCAGAGGAAGAATGGACTGTTGTTCCAAGACGTTCCAAGAGGGCCACAAAAGGAATCCCTCCACAATGATTTTTGTGGCAACTGACAAAAACACTCTTGTTCACACAAATCCAGTATCTTCCTGATTCAGAGCAAGAGAAGTGGTATGATGCAATGCAGGTTGAAATGGACAGTCTAAAGAAACTTAAGGTGTTTACTCCTGCAAAACCTCCAACAAACAAAAGGGTCATTGGCACTCGATGGGTCTACAGAATCAAAAAGAAGCCAAATGGTGAGTCATTGTACAAGGCCAGACTTGTAGCTCAGGGTTTCGCTCAACGTTATCCTGAGGACTACACAAGTACCTACTCACCAACAGTCAGAACTGAGAGTGTAAAAATTGCTTTAGCAACTGCAACTATTCTTGGTTTAGAAGTTTTCCAGTTCGACGTTGACACGGCTTATCTACATGCTGACCTAGATGAAGCGATCTACGTGAGAGGTCCTCCAGGGTTCTGACAGCAAGAAAGGGATACCTGGTTTCTACAAAAAAGTATTTATGGTCTGAAACAGTCTGGTTTAATGTGGTATTTATGTCTTACTGACAAACTAAATTCAATGGGCTTTATTAAGTCCAAAACTGATGAGCATGTGTTCACAAAAAGATCTAATGATGCAAATGAAATAGTTCTTGTTTATGTTGATGACATTGTTTATATTGGTCCAAATAAGCAGATGAGTGAAAGTTTTGCCAAAGCTTTGCAGAGATACTTCACTTTGAAATCTTTAGTCATATTAGCACTTATTCAGGTTGACAAAACACAGAAGGGGTTTAGTCTTTCACAAGAAGATAAAATTGAACAAATTTTGCATCATTGCAACATGAAGGATGCTAACTCCGAAGTCCCGATATAGTCAGCTGGTACCATCGCTGACTATTGGGGGCGAATCATTGGCCCCCACAGAGAGGGCACGCAATTTGGGCGTCCTCCTGGATTCACGGCTGTCCTTAGAAGAGCATCTGACGGCCGTGACCGGGAGGATTTTTCATCAGGTTCACCTGATCCGCCAGTTGCGCCCCTTTCTGGATCGGGACTCCTTACTCACGGTCACTCATGCCCTTGTTACCTCCCACCTGGACTACTGTAATGCTCTCTACATGGGGCTCCCCTTGAGGAGCACCTGGAGGCTCCAACTGGCACAGAGTGCGGCCGCGCGGCTGGTGATGGGAGCGACGTGGCGCTCTCATGTGACACCGCTCCTGCGCGAGCTGCACTGGCTTCCGGGTGTGCTTCAAGGTGTTGGTTACCACCTTTAAAGCACTCCATGGCTTAAGACCCGGGTACTTACGGGACCGCCTACCACCTCCAATAGCCTCCCACCGACCGGTACGCTCCCATAGAGAGGGGCTCCTCTGGGTGCCGTCGGCCAAACAATGTCAACTGGTGGCCCCCAGGGGGAGAGCCTTTTCTGTGGGGGCACCCACTATCTGGAACGACCTCCCCCCCAGAGATTCAGCGGATCCCGGATCTTTGTGCTTTCCGCCGTGAGTTAAAAACTTTTTTGTTCCATCAGGCAGGCCTGGCATAATCTCTCCCCTCTTTGTAAGAAAATTTTAATTTCATAATCCATTTTTAGATTCGGGATTTACATATTTTTAAAAAAATACAGGTTTCGAATTGTTGGGGCAATCATTTAATTCGGTTTTAATTGGTTTTTAAATTTTGTATCTATGTCTTTTATCTTTGCCTGTTCACTGCCCTGAGTCCCCTTGGGGAGAAGGGCGGTATATAAATCTAATAAATAATAATAATAATAATAATAATAATAATAATAATAGCAACAACAACAACAACACAACAAAGACACCCATGCAAACAGATTTTCACAATTTGACACAACAACCGAGTCCTGAGTTCGAGGATCAAACACTTTATCGTTCAGTCATTGGGTCACTGTTGTACATTAGTAGTTGGACCAGACCCGACATTGCACTTAGTGTTAATCTCTTGTCACGACACATAGGTAAGGCAAAACAGTTTCATTGGACATGCATCAAGAAATTATTGAGATACCTAAAACACACTAAACACATGAAGTTATTGTTAGAACCAACAGATACTGATTATGCAGAGTTATGTTGTTATGCAGATTCTGATTGGGCAAGTGATAAGAAATCACGTAAAAGTACTTCAGGTTACATGATGTTCTTAAATGGATGTTGTGTTTATTGGCAAGTGCGTAAACAGAATTTTGTTTCTTGTTCATCTACTAAAGCTGAATATGCTTGTGTTTCAGATGCATGTAATTCTCTAACTTGGTTTGCTGCTTTAGTCACAGATATCTGGACACGTCCGATCTGACCAATCACCGTGATGGAAGACAATGAATCGGTGGTTTATATTTCTGAATCACATTTCACAGGTTCTAGGTCCAGACACATTGATATCCGTTATCAGAACATAAAACAATTGGTGAAAAAAGGTTTTGTTAAAATGCAATATGTATCTACACATAATCAAATTGCAGACATCCTCAACAAACCACTCCCAGCAGCTCAACGCAAGCATCTGCGTAAGAAGATGTGCCTTATTTGATGATGTACCTGATGTCCGCTCAACTGGCAAAGAAGGGGATTGTCACTGCATTCTTGTATTTATCAGCAGAGCTCTCATCTTCTGGACTATTACACTTGCCATAGATGCTCACTCTTATCTCTCTAAGCTAACTGCGCATCCTCCACATTCCATTCCTCCTTCATCTTACTTTCTTTGTTCTCCCTGCCAGAGAGGTCCAGCAGGAACGCTGCCAAGATGTAGCTAATTAGTTAGTAAGAGTTATCTTTATTTTACTTTTACAATAAAATGAGTTTTCTTAGAAAATACTTCTTTGGGTTTGTTTTCTCAGAGTATATTTGCAAGGAGAGCCACGGTCCAAAACCTCTAACCAAGGTGTGATTGTCCCAGAGCCAGGATGGGATCAATCAACATATTGCATCCCAAACTATTACACGTGCTGTACCTTGGTTTTCATTTTCTTTGAAAAAGAACTTTACTTCCTCTTTCAGTTTTCCAATATATTCCTTGTCATTCAATAATTCCACATTAAATCTCCATCTCTGCTGTTTCTTTCTCTTAATACTCTTCCAGTTTATTTCGAGGGGGTTATGGTCCGCCCAGGTATTGGGGCTGATTTCCACCATTCTTATTTCTACACCTAACTTCCTAGTGACCCATGCCATATCTATTCTCGACCATGACCTTTATGAGTTGGAGAAAAATGTATATTGTCTGTCTTTTGGGTGTAGAGTTTGCCATATATCAATTAAATTTAATTCATCAACTAAGTCAAAGAAGGCTCTTGGTAGATTTGTCCTTTTGTTTTTATTAACATTATTGCTTTTATAATCCTTGTCCAGGTCTACAATGCCATTAAAATCGCCTATTATACAGATTTCAGTATATTCCATATTTCCTATCTGCTCATGAAGTTTTTTAAAGTATTCTCCCTGTTTTTTATTTGGGGCATAGATGCCCACTAATAACATTTTGAAATTACCTCTCGTTACCTCAATCATAAGAGTTCTGCCCTTTGCATTGTTATATTTTAATTTTGCTTCTACTCCTTTTTTTACGTAAAATACTACCCCCCTCTTTTTTTTCCTCTGCTAGTGATGTGAATGTTTTGCCATATTTTGTGTATTCTAAGCATTTACCCCCATCCTTTTTTATGTGAACTTCCTGTAGGCAGATTATACCTACGTGCTGTTTTGCTAGCTTTGTAAGTGTTAGCTTCCTCTTTTTACGATCGTTTAGTCCATTAACATTTATTGATATTAATTTTAAATCATTCATTCCTGGTTGCTTTGTCCGATTCCTAGTTCCTGTTTGTTCTTACGGCTCTTACTGGTCTTGTTTTTTTCCCTTTAATCTCTTCTTCTTCTGTCTTCTTCTCATCCGCCGCTCCTTCCTTGCTGTTCTGTTTATGGGAGATGTCTTCTTCTGGGTTTGTTGCCTTGATTTCCTCTTTGCTACTTTGTTCTTCTTCCGCACCCCTTAGCTGATCGAGAAAGTCTTGTGCCGAACTCAAGCTATCTATTTTTATCTTTCTCCCCTGCCAGGAGATTAACATCCCTTCTGGTAGGAGCCATCTAAATGGTATACTCCATTTGTTCAGTTGCACTGCTAACTTCTTCTTTAACAAAAACAGTCTTCTCTGATTTTGTATCTTACGTGGTATTGGTTTCAATGTTATGATTTCTTTGCCCTTGTATATTATCAGTTCTTTTCTTGCTTTTTATATATATTTCATCCCTTATTGTTCATTTAGTGAACCATATGTGAACTTCTCTCGCCAATCTATGCCTTCGTGCATAATTCATATGCATTCGGTAAATTTCGTCTATATCTCTTCTTATTTCTTGTTTATCTTTTTGCAATGTCTCAGCAAGTATCTCCACCACTTTCTCACCCAAATCCTCTTCTTTTTCCTCTGTAATATTTTGAAATCATAAATAATAAGACACTTTTTCCATCTCAAGGAAGGCTATTGACTTGGCCAATTCTCTGTTCACTTGCATAGACTTCTGTTCCATCATTTCCATCTTACAGTCAACTTTGTCCATTTTTGTTTTGACTTTTTTTATTCTCTGCTCGTTTTCTATCATAGCTTGCTGAATAATCCCTATTTTGTCATTCATGTTTTTAATATCACCTTTCATTTCTCCGATTTCATTCTTAATTTATTTATGATGTGTTTTCGTTTCCTCATGGTTGTCTGCTATTGCCTATTGCGTCTTCATCATTGTTTCTTGAATCATTTGCAGAGTGACCTGCATACTCTGAACATTCAATGCCGATTTTGATTTTTCTTTTCCCAAAATGTCTCTATTGTTCTTTGACTTGAAGGCAACACTGTCATAGGTATGGGGTTTGTAGCTGTTTTTTTCCCTACCTTAGATATGGTCATTGTGCTCATCATTTTTATCACTTGACTGATATTTCTCCACAGTAACATATAATGATTAATAACAAATTATTTTTATCATTCGAGTTAATTTTCAATCAATACACTCTACACTTTTTTTATAAATATACTATATATATATATATATCTAATTATTCAGCAATGTATAAACCTATAACATCAGTATATAAAATTATATCTTTTCTTATCCTAATATTATATTATATAGTTAATGATACACTTAGTATATTTAATATAAAATACTATAGCTCTAACCACAATGCATATAAATATATTATTCTAGAATCCCAGTATTTTATCACCGCTCTAAATCTCAGCCAATATCAGTCCTATATATGTTTATAAATAAATTTAAATAATCAACTTCATCTATATTTCATTACTATATTGCAATTATTGTCTCAATTCAATTACTTATTATTGTAATTATTCAGTTGCATTAATTCATTTCCTTCTATCTCCAGTATTTGTATTTATAAAAGCTCTTGTTTTATTCTCACACCTTTCTTCTTATCATTCAATTTCTGCGTATGTCCATATGCTGCAATATTGCATCAGTCTTACTTTCTGTTTTTCACACAGTTTATTGATCAAATCCACAAGATGGCGCCTCTTCTTTCTTTCTTTGCCTCTGTATATCCAATATTCCAGTAATCTCAATTGTGATAGTTCATAGTTATATATCAATAATAGTTATATTAATGTTTTCTCTCACACAGAAAGTTTCAATACCAGATATTAGCTTTCTCCATTTTTCTAAAGTCTGTTTTTAGTCGTATATAGTCAATTTTTCCAAGACTCTTAATCACTGCTTATCTCCTCCAATTGTCTATCTTCATGTTCTCCACTTTCCACTTCTTATAGTCTTTTTACTCCTTTATAATCCTGTGAAAATTAATTTTAATCTTTCACGTTTTGTACAATCCACTGTTTGGACTCTTCACCTCTTCCCACTAATCTCATTCCACTTTGTTACTCCACTCTCTATTCTACTCAATTTTAGTCGCTGCTGTTTCCGGACACACTCTGCCCGTCTCCTTAGAGCCTAACTCATTCCGCACCTTCAATCCACAAAACAGTCCTCACCTCCTTTCTGGGGTTTTCTCATCCACCAAATGAAGCTGTCGTTTTCCACTTTTTGCTTCCTGCTCATGCGGCTGTCATCACTCCAGATCTGTCTTGAAGGCTGATTCCTTCGCTGCCAGTTGCTCCTATCTGCATGGATGATCGTTTTTCACCCAACGTCTTCAGAGTTTCCTCTTTATTTTACCGATCTCTCTGGGATCAGTATTGCCCTTAAAGGGCTCCTGACATAGAATTTTCGGGTTTTGGGTATGGAGCTCTGTTCCCTTGGCTGCTCCATGATGACTGAGATCTCCATGAAGGATTTTAAAGGTGATCACCAACACCTTGAATTGCATCCAGACTGGTAACCAATGCAGCGTGTGGAGCAGTGATATTATAGGGGCCATTCTTGGATCCCCCAAAACTAGCTGTGCTGCAGCATTCTGCACCAGCTATAGCTCTAAACGCTCTTCAAGGGTAGCCCCATGTAGAGTGCATTACAATAGTCAAACCATGAGATTACTAGGGACTGAATGATTGAGCACAGGTCCAGGAAAGGACGCAACTGGAGCACAACATGAAGTTGTGCATAGGCTCTCTTAGCTGTGACTGCCACCTGTTCCTCGAACTGGAATCACAAGTCCAGGAAAACCCAAATTGTGGACTGTGTCTCTCTGGGGCAGTACCACCCCATCCAGAGTCAAAATGCATGCCATTTGGTCTTATCCAGGTTCAGTCGAAGCCTAACCCCCATTCTGGCCCCCACAGCCTGCAGGCACCGTGAAAGGGTGGCCAGTGTAACACTTGGGTCTCCAAGAGTGGATATATAGAGTTGGGAGTCATCAGCATATAGTATATATGTCAACCAATGGTGACATGATCTTACCCAGAGTGGAGTGGAGAAAGTACACCACCTCTCACTCCCCATCAATACTGATTGGGACCTGCCACAAAGAAAGGTGTTGAACCAGAAAAATATAAAATAGTTTATAATTTAAAAATTATAAATAATAATTTAAGAGGGTTGTCATCTTTGTTAAGCAAGATGCATATCATTGGTTTTGTCTCACCCTGATGTTTGCAGCTGGCAATCCTCCAAAAGGCAAATAAATTTGCAGACCATTTCTGAAGATCTGTATAAAGGCCAAGGAGTACTTCCTCATTTGTTTTTTGAAATATGAACTCCTTGTTAGGTTCTTCAAGGTCTAATTGTTAATGTGCATGCAAAAACTATGCTAATATTGGACAGTGTAATACACAAACAGATAAGTAAGTGCAACTATAGTTGAACTCTTTGGTGCTGAAATGAAAAACCAACTAGTAAAGAGTTATTTTGAGAATATAATGAAAAAAAGATTTTAAAAGCTTCCTTATATTCTTCCACATTCATTTACATAGAATTAAAGAATTAAAAATCCCAACATCCTTCTAATAAAGCCTGAAGAGAGTCATTCACTATTTACAATCAGAATTCTAGAAATTTGCATGAGGTACATCACTAAACAATCTGCATCAGTCCATCACTCCAATGGAATTTTTATTATGAAGAAATTACTATTTGGAATATGATATTTATGCATTGCCAACAACGAAGACACCAATTTGCATTGAATATATACATATATACAGATGCCATCATAAACCTCATTAGAGGTACAGTGTTATAGATTTTTAAAAAGACATCATCTTTATATTATATTCATACTCAATCTGTCCAGAAAGCAAAATTACCTCCAAATGTGTAGAACTAGAGCATCAGCAGATAGCAGTAATACTATCAGTAATACATCAGTCAGGAGGCAAGGCATCCAGCCAAGGGCCCAGGGTAGGGGAGGGGGGGTGGCGGTGGTTATTAGGGAGGTCCTTAGTCCGTGGGAGATAGCTGCTCCAAAGATTGACGGATGTGAGGCCCTCCTCATGAGGTGGGGCCCGTATGGTCAGTTGGGTCTGTTGATTACGTACCTGTCTCCCAGCTGCGTATCAACAGCCCTGCCCGGGCTGCTAGATGCCCTCTCGGAGCTGGTGGTGGAGTTTCCCAGACTTATTGTTCTGGGGGACTTCAATCTGCTGTCCCTGGGTGTGGCGTCGGGTGCGGCTCGGGAGTTCATGGCTTCCA